>JALIZH010014249.1:0-40477 GCA_030522465.1 Rhipicephalus appendiculatus | reverse complement strand
CAGCAACATACATAGAGGCATGCACGAATCACAAACGATGGCACACACGCGAACGCACACACAGAATATCATGACTTATACGTAGCCGATATCTACAGCAGCAGCCGCTTGAAGGCTATTTATGCTCTTACTTTGGAATAGCACACCGTGTACTGTTTAGCAGCCATAGAATTTAGAAGAATAATGAACCTTTTGTACACATCATCGTGTGCCCTTCTATTTGCTTATATGTGTATCATCACCTAGCACGAAACTTTTATTCCAAGGTAATCAATAAAATTAAGGTTGGTATAAATTTTGCTAAAGAGTGTCACAATTACTGCAATATATACTGCGGTATCTACGAGAGATTTGGCAACGTAGATGGCTTAGTAGTTACCTAGTTAAAAACACCAACAAAGCTTCCCTTAGACAATATGCAATTCTCGTCAATATGCACCAACTAGGCCCTCAAAAAAGTCCTCTTAAGTCATAAAACTTCGCTCGTTAGTAACGGCAAAAGAAGTTACAAGCTTTTCTAGCTGCTGGATAGTAAAGAGATGCCGCGAAGGTAGTAAAATGCGCTCGAAACAAGTAAATACATGCGTTTACCAACTGTTCACTAACTTTTTTTTAAAGAGTGTAGTGACGCCGTCAAAATCTGTGAGGTGACAGCGAATCGGTGCAGGAACTTTATTGTGGCGTTCGCCACCTGAATTTTCTTCTTTTAGCTTTTTACCAGGAGTCTTCTCGCGGTAAGTGTTGGGCTTTTAGCAATGTGAAAGAGCAATTCACTAATTAGAGAGAAACTTTTTTTTTTTTCATCGAGCGTCTCTTTAAGGTATTCGAAAATACCCTTCGGTGGTTGTACTAGCGCACGCCAGGCGCAGCATGCATGCCCACCTGCGTATGGGTGTCCCCCCGGGCCTGCCCCCCGTAGGGGGGCACCCGGGGCACGAACCGGCGTCCTCCCGGTTCGTCGCCGCGCAGTCCGAGCATGGCACGGCACGAAGGGGCCTCGTGGGACGTCAACCGCCACGCGATGCCGCTCACCGTGATCAGGACGATGCCCACACCTGGTGGAGAGAGAGAGAGAGCCAATGACGTCACCCACTCGCGTCTTTAGCAAATACACTCATCACATGAGGGAGGTCGTTTACAAATTAGTACAAGAACACAATATAGGGAACCAGATAAATGCGTAGTTAATTAAGGAACCGCTATTCCTCGCGCGTATATGGGGCTCCGTATTAGTTCCGATTGCATTCACGATGCACGGACCCGCTGCACCAGGTTACCACACTGCGGTTTAGAAGTGAAAATAAAAAAGTCAATCTAATACAGTCGAAAAATTCCTTCATGCACGTTGTTTCAAGTTCTTCGCTGCTGCCTGAGCAGAAACACATTCAGTAGCGTGTGCATGCAAGAATAAGTCATGTTAAAGAATTAAGACGAAAGCTCGTCTGGTCAGGCGGCTTGTTTCAAATGAAAATGGGGGTCATTAACTCGGGTCACTGATATGTCAACTTTCATTTCCAAGAACAACTAATCTTTTATTCAACTGTCTTGATAGCGTAGCACATCTAATTCGTTGAAAATCAGAAGCTACTGCACAATAATAATAATAATAATAATAATAATAATAATAATAATAATAATAATAATAATAATAATAATAATAATAATAATAATAATTATTATTATTATTATTATTATTATTATTATTATTATCATTATTATTATTATTATTATTATTATTATTATTATTATAAACACGCCTGAATAACAACGAAGGCGTTGATGCTAAGCGATGTGACCACTTTCTCGAAGCACCTTTAAAAACAACGTAACGCTTCTATAGGCGGGAAAGCTTTGACAGCCGCTCTTGTTGGCTCACGCTGGCATTAGAGTAATAATAACGCTCAATAAATTGCAATCTCAACCAAGCGACGTAGAAGAGCGCCAGCTCGCGTTCGTCCAAATCATTCCATAGAACATGGAATGCCCATGATTTAATCAGACCCACGCATAAGGTATAACAAACGGGTCCATGGCCCAAACTGGCTTTGTTTAGCGTACGCCCTGAAAGAGAAGAGAATTCGCTCCCTCAGATTTACCTCTTCGCGTACGAGGAGGGAACCTCGACGCGCGCACAATATGTCACACATTTCCGAAAGCGCTCTTTCGAGAGTCCATAGGATTAGGAGCGCTTTGTTGCCGACATTTCGAAGTCTGCAGAACGCCACTCTGTGGCAACGTCAGGAAAATTACCAGCGACGGGCACAATGCCTTCGTGCGTCAAATCGAACTCTGAATTACGCTCGTCGCGTTCTAAGCGAAAAACGGACGTCAGTGAAGTCTATTCTCGCAAGCTGGTAATTTGGCGGTGAATAAACTCTCTATTAAATTATAGTAAAAAACGAGGCAGTAACTGCACTATTTACTGCACCCTCCACACGCTTACTATACCTTTCGCTGCCGTTTTCTCCTTTAAAGGTAGTAAATATTGTCGTTACTACTTAGCGTGTCATGGTTATACAGGTTACTGCTTCCGTACGTGTACGTATACATAGTAAGTGTAAGTAGTAAGACTCATGGTAATGTGTCATGGTAACAAAGTTACTAACTTAGTAGTTACTGCCTTCAGTTACTACATGACAGTAAATGGGGTAAAACTGGAACGACCTTCCCGCCCACACTGCCATATCAGCTAATTATGCGCAATTTAAAACTGCCGTAAAGAGCCATTTATCATAATTTTAAGTGTGAACTGCTGCTGTTTTTTTTTTCGATTTGTTTTTTTTTTTTTGGCCCACCCCTCACGTAATGTCCCCAGGGACCCTTGAGGTACGAATAAACGAACAAATCTGTACAATAGACCTGTGCATTAGAGAGAAGGCTTTTCTTGACAGGCGAGCGCAGAGAGAAGGAAAGTTAAGCTTGTTCGTAAGGATCAATTCATCTTAAAAGCAGGTAGGCTGTTCTTTTCCTTCTTTTCTTATCGGAGAGGGGAGGGAGGGGTGAATTCACACTCTCGACAATGCAAAGACAGATTAGATAGTGAGCCTCCGTCTCATGCTTCATTAGTGTCCGATTAACACACGACTGTTAATGAGTGTGATCCTTTCTGCTGTGTCCGTGTTTGCACGGCTACCTTCTTTTAACGCATGCGCGTTGCGCTTTCCTATCTGTTCCGAGTGCGCTCACTTATTTCCGCTACCTGTAGTTTCGAGAAAGCAGGGATACATTTTATTCGCATGCAACTACGCGAAACTTAGCAACAAAGCTATGGACGCCGCGGTTGTCACAATCTTGCGTGCCACAAATAATATAACACACCGCGCAAGCTCCTTCGAATCGTACCATTCCTTCGTAGGTCAATCAGACCGCAAAAATCGCTTCGCTCAGAACAACTATAACGACGAACGCTGTCATTTATTATTATGCGTCGTCGGAGCGCTCAAACGGTCGCTGTGAGTGATCTGCTACGCTGCGCACTTATGAACGAACCCGGAAGCATCGGTTATTAGTTCCATCCACAGCAGAGGGACTTGGTAAACGGACGCGGTAAAGAAGAGAAAGATGACACGCTAGATTTGCGCGCTTACCGAGTAAGCGCGCAATGTTTCGTTTGCAGATGCAGTACAGTTAACTTTAACCCCGAAACAGCGCTGCACTGCCGGTCACAGTAGCACCACGAAATAAAAAAAGCAAAACATAGGCCGTATTAGTATGCAGCACGGGCGCCGCAATCATATTCGAGAGAGCGAAATGCAGCATTCAGATCGATACGAATCAATCGGAGCAACGCGCGTTCGGCCGCTGTCTCGAATGTGAACCGTGAGAAGCGGCGGCGGCCGAACATCAAAAGCCCAATGGCGAAGGCTGAACGAGAGCCGCGCGGCCATCGGAATACATCGGGAACGGCAGCGCAGAAACAGCGCATCACGCGGGTACCGCATTTTCTCCCACGAACAAGAGGCCCCGGTTAAAGGGTGCAAGATCAAAGGAGAATTAGCGTTCGTACCGGCAAACACGTATAAGCTAGACTTATATTCACTCGAATAAATTCTTATTACCCTGCCTCTTCACTAGGCAGTCTCGACAGAAAGAAGAAATAAGCGCGTCCTGTGTGAAATAAGAGAATGCCAAAATTCTCCGATTTCCTAATGAGATTAGGAAACCTTTTTCCCACACTTCTAATCTTAATGTTATTTACGTACGCAGCTCGTGACACTCCTGCGAAAAGCAACAATTCTCGTGTCTTTTGCACAGGCGCTGCAATCGGGTGTCTCGGCAGTTTACTAAATGCTGTCGTATAACAGAGGACGAAATACAGATCTTCTTTACTATAAAATTCCCTGTACAATGCCAACTACACTGAGTAGGATGTACTGTATGACTAACTGCTAAAGAGAGCACGCGCTTAGTACATCGCGAGAAGAACTGATATTTGGGCGAGCTGGACGACGTGTGGCTTCAGAGCGATACAAACAGCGCTGGTGTTCGCATCCCTTCTTTACCTCTCTCCTCGTTCCACTGAAACCACTCAACATGTTACACACTCGAGTATCACTGAAATATTCATTAAAGAACCGCTCACAACGCCTTTTAGTATACCAGCTGCCTTTCACTCAGGGGAAATTAAAAAAAAAAAAAAAAAAAAAAAAAAAAAAAAAAAAAAAAAAAAAAACACCGCCAGGCCTGCGCGGAAAGCGCAGCAGGAAGGTATTTGGGGGGGGGGGGGGGGGGTAGTAGCGTGATGTCACGAATATTCCGTATTTGGTACGCGAATGGATTTTTGCAATAAGCAAAAAACTAACTAACTAACTAACTAAATAAATAAATAAATAAATATTTGGCAGGGACAAAATAAATATGTTACATCACATAGACATTATTCATTGTAATCATTCATTGTAATCAGTAGTTGTCTTTCTTAATTATCCGCAAGTGAAACTTCCGTCCAGCACATCAAAAACGATAAACTAGGCTTTTTGGGGCTAAAATTGAGCGTAGCTACACGCACAAAGAACAGGAGAGTGACAAAAGGCAGACATGTTATTAGCAGTCTAGAATAACCGGTATGCTACTCCACACTGGGGAAAGGGATGGGGGGAGAGAGAGAGAAGAAAGAGAGAGAGAGCTGCATTGGTCCATCACCTAGACACATAATTATGCAGGGCGAGATTCGTGCGGGCGGAAGCAGGTATATACTTCGAAAGCACGCATGGAGTGAAATATACGCGCAACACAAGAAAGCAACGCTCGAAATGCTAATGGCGCCCACATTTCGTTCGATTACACGCGTCGGCACTGGTACGCGACCAAGCGCTGCGCGTAACATGATTCGCCGGCTCGATAACATCAAAGCGGTCGCCGAAACCATTTCGCCCACTCAGAAATGAGGGCGGAAAGAAACCGAGAAGGGCAAACACGCGCGGCATTCGTGATGGCGCGTGTGTTTTGTCGTCGGTCTGTGGGACGGCGCTCGCAGCAAGTGTGCGACGGAAGTGAAACGAGACTGACTGCATCGCGTTTTGCCAGACGGCGGCGTAAATATATGCGTGGCATACACACTCGCGAGTCCCAATGCCATTCGACGACTGTTGATTGTAGAGGGCCGACCACGTCTAGGTTGAACACCTCATTATTATTCAAAATGGGATCGTCTATTCTACTTCACGAGGCAAATGCCATTATACGTCGCATACGTCTAGCATATGTAAGACTATCTGTGACGTATAATATAGATGTCTACCAGTACACTACTTATAAAACACGGCATTATATGACAGTACACGAAAGCATACAGAAATAATCAGTGCGTAGACAATGAATTCACTCATTCATAATGGTTTCCATAAACACAATAATAATTTTCCGAACTATGCATTAAACATCAACTTCTATGAGGGCTTCAACACTAATTAGGCGTTCGCCGAACACCTGGACGTTCGTGTTTAGCTATAGACACGCGCTCTGGCCACGGTGTAAGATATGAACTTACGCCATGGATCTCCTATACGGAGCGCAGCGGTGGTGGACTGCTAACATGTGACACCAAAACATCCACTTTTGGCGTTAAAGGCGCAGTAACGGAAGAACGACACCACGTAGGCACTGTTCGGAGCCGTGACATGTTTAGCAATAATATTACCCTTTTAAACTTTTTGTATTACATACTCAAGCTGGAACGATCGGAAGAAACACGCCTGGTGCAGAACTCTTCGTCGCAGTACCGCAGTAACAGCGAATAATAATTACGCAGTTATCTCGCAATAAAGTAGAGGAGAAATGACTTGGCAATGGCGTGATGAGTGCATTACAGTGAGCGAACCATTACAGCGCTCTACGTAAGGTATCTCCATCCAGAGTTGCCAGACGCTACGGAGCTAACAAGCGCATAATCATCACAAAAGAAGAGGCGCGACTTTCGCGAAGATGCCCATGAGAAGTAGATATTTACAGATTCTTGAAAATACATTTAATTATAATAAAAACTCCACTCAAATACGAAGGAGAGTTGAAAAATACGCTTTAATTATCTTGTACAGCGAGAATATGCGGAACTACGAGCGAAAGCACATATTTACTTCTGACACCGTCTCCATTAGGTTGAATGCACGTATGTCCGGGCATGATTAACGTTACTGTTGATTCCCCGAAAGTACGTTTGACTTCCACACTGAGCTACTCAAGGTCATCGACAAACACGCTATTAGTGAACGGGACACGCGCAATTGGTGAACGTGATCACCACTAATATAACTATATTTGCTGGAAAAATCCAAATAAGCCCGAAAAAAACGCGACAAGCGACAACAAAATTCTACAAGCGACTCGGCGAAAAAAAAAAGAAAAGAAGCCAAAATCCGCTTATTGTAAGCGGAACAGGCAACTGTGCTCTCATCCTGTCCATCTGTGTGCGTGTGATACGAGGCTGCAAATATACGCACGTTGCAAAATAATTCAGGTTGACAACCACCGTTCCTCGATGTGCACCACTTCTCTGGAAACGTGTAGAAATGAAGGGAGAAATATGCGCAGGTGAACAATACGTGGTTCGCTACCCCACGTTTGCTCGATTGCTCACCCTGAGTAAATATAGCACCTGCCGCTTTGTTCGTGGGCGCCCGTATTCACTGTGGTTGAATGACGCACGAGAAATCAGAGGGATAAACAGAGCAATCGTCGAACGAAAACACGATGCCGCCGTATTATTTTATTTCCTGCTCCGACTTCTGACGCTCCCGGACCGACGCTGAAAGCAGCACTCGCCTCCATGGATGGATTTCCGTGTGTTTCGAGCCTCACCGCGCCATGTACGCATGCTCCGACTCTGCCTTTGATGTTCCAGGTTCCCCTTTGCTCGCTGTGCCGTTGCGAGCATCCCGACTGCATCTCTCTCTCGGCATCACTAACCGATGTTTTTCCGGGCTGTTAAATGTTATCAAATTGCGCACGTGTCTAAGCGGGACGAACAGGAAGATGTTCTCATGCGAACAGGGTGAAGCGGCAGATTAAGAGGCGTCTGTCCGATTGCAGAGGTATATACCGCACGCACGCTTTGCGTTATGACGCGCTCAAGAGAAAAATACAGGAAAGACTATGAACTAGACTATGTCCACCAGTTTGCTACCCTACACATCCGGGAGGGTAGGCTTGTCGGCATCTGCTGTCATCACGGTGTGTCATGCAGTCACGGTCCATCATAAAAACGGGCATACGCGCCACAATGGGTAAATCCGACTACTCGGCACCGGTCCACTAAAAATGAAGAAGTAACTTAGAAGTACTTGTTGCTGGGCTAGTTGGTTCATCATAATGAGGGAAACTTTCAGACGCCTGAAAACACCGCAAGAAGAACGAAGCAGAGGGAAAGAGCGTGTGGTGCGGCATATATATTTCCTGCGTTTCTCCTGCGAATAAATCAGTTGCGAGTGACACTCTTTCCCGCTGCTTCGTTCTTCTTGCGGTGTTGTAGGCGTCTGAAAGTTTCCCTCAGAAAAATGAAGAAGGCAACAGTTAGCCCAACAAACAGCAGACGACGTTAGTGAAGCAGAAACACCCTTCCCTACATGCCGTAGTTTTTTAACTGAAACCGGGCACGTAGGGAAGAAGAACCACCTTAGGGTAAGCTGCATTCCGACGCAGTTTTCCGATGATGCTAGTGGAGCGGAAACACCCTTCCCTACATGCCCGGTTTGAGGCTTGGCACTACCAGTGCCTCGTCAAAGAAATCTCTCTCAAAGCACTGCATGCTTCACCCATCTCCCCAGGTTTCACGTTAGTGGAGCTGAAATACCCTTCCCTACATGCTTCCTTTCCTCCTCTCTTTCTTTCTTGGATACACCAGGGACAAGAAATGTATCAAGAACAGGGCTCACAGGTTGCGCAATCGGTGCTATTTCTCTATACCTGTCACGTATGTTATACTTAACCATGTATCACCCCCCTTACACAATGCTTCGATAAGGAGCCTGTAAGGTAGAGTAAATAAATAAATAAATTAATTAATTAATAAAACGAGGGGGTAAGAGAGAAAGAAAGCATGAATGCGCACAATTCACAATACAGATCCACAGTGCAGCGTGTCTATCACTTAATTCAGTTGTCTTCAAGAACTGCAGGAGAGCTCGCAAGGCTTTCGAGGCTGATGAGCTGCGGGGCCAGGCTCCCAAGACCTCTCGTTGATTGACAGGCCGACTATCGAGTCTTCTCGAGGCACACTGGACAGTTCGGTGGCGACATGAGCACTAAAGGTGACAGCCTATTCGCATTTACAGCTATCCATTCCGAGGATTTGGAGACATTCGTACGTGGCGCCATCTCCCGGCGGCAGCAACCGCGTCCTGCCATAACTGAATGGGAAATAGGCGAAAAAAATCATATCTTTTTGAAATAAGCTAGTTATCAAAAACGACTCCGGGATCTATACAGCAGA
Organism: Rhipicephalus appendiculatus; assembly: GCA_030522465.1. Lineage (NCBI taxonomy): Eukaryota > Metazoa > Arthropoda > Arachnida > Ixodida > Ixodidae > Rhipicephalus > Rhipicephalus appendiculatus. The sequence continues at coordinate 31,551 of JALIZH010014249.1, read as the reverse complement.
GACCTACTGGAACACTGTGGCGAAATCTCAGTATCGCACTACAAAACCTGTGGCTTCCCTAGACAATTGAACACCCCCATTGGAAATACATGGGACCCATTGTTAAATATTAACCACTCTGGGAAGCCACGCGGTTTGTAGTGCGACACTGTAATTTTGACAGAATGTTTAATTAAGTCTCTGCTTTGTAGAACCGGGAGTCGTTTTTGATAACTAGCTTTTTTCACGAGATATGATTTTTTTCGCCTACTTCCCATTCAGTTACGGCAGGCCGCCGCTGTCACCGACAAGAGAGGGCGCTACGTGCAAATGTCCCCAAATCCTGGTCATGACTACGGGTGAATCCGCCATAGATCTTCATTGCACATCGACCTATAAGGTTTGTCGCAAAAGTAATGCCAGTGATTAGATTGTGAAGTGAGTGTATGTCGCAGCGTGCCAGGGCCGGCTGGGATTGGTGGAGGGCGAAGTTCACGTATGCACGCACAGTCGCTGTGCAGCCAGTCACCATCTGAAGAGCATGTAGAGGCTTTTGCCGTGAAACTCGTTTTCATGTGCCGAGCAAGCCGTAACACTTCGCCGGTTGGAACAAAGGCGAAAGGATTGGCACAAGCTTTTGTGTGAAACTCGGCAAGCCCACCATGTAAACCGTTCCTATCTTAAAGACGACCCACGGTGACGTTGGTTTGTCACACGCCCCATGAAAAGAAGCCATTTTGCAACAGTTGACAAAGCCAACGGGGCTTGCGCCAAGGCTCTAGAGAGAACATACCGGAGGAGGCCTACAGTCAACGCCTGAATATATTACTGGAACCGAATGTATCGATCCAGGAGGAGCCTGCTTCAAAACATCTTAATTTCAAAACCTATTTCATACCTATTTGAAGACATTTTAATGTGCTGTAGCGATTTGATCAACAATTTTTCTTTTCAATCGGTCCATTGACATTGCGGACTGTATGTTCGCTTCGCGTGAGAACGCAGTAGGAAGGAAGGTAGCGTAAACACGTCCACGTGTCGCTCCTCTGCATTCGCGAGGGACGCCTGTCGGGAAACTGGAACACGCGTACGTCGTGGCGTTAGCCTCGCAGAACGTCGCATGGCGTAACGACGTTGTCGCGACGAGCAGCCGCGAGACGGCAGCTGATGTGACATTCACGACCGCTCCCTCCGCACGTGCGACAGACTGAAAGGGCGGGGCCGCGCAGGGTTGTTGGCGCGCCGTAGATCAGAAGATCGTTGGAGCAGTAGCAGGACATGTAAGGAGCCATTGAGCCGGATAAGCGAACTGCCGACCTTCACCCAAATGTCCGCTCTCCGCGTCGTCCTTTTTATGAGTATCTTTTTTTTTTTTTTTTTTGCCTTTCTCGCTTTAATTCGCGCAAAAACAAACAACTCACGGGCAACCGTGTCAAAGTCATTTGTGGGCCTTTCGGCTACCGTGTCAACCGGTCCAACCCCCCCGCCCCCCCCCCTCTCCTCCGCTCATTTCGTGCATGACGAATGCGAGACACAGACACACACGCGAACCGAGAATAAAAGAAAAATACAACAACAAGAGCAGCAGTCAGGGAAAGAGACACGGCGGCAAAAAACACGCCAGGAACAAAGCACGCGTGCGAGTCGCACGAGCCATAAACAAAGCTCGAGAAACAAAGAACACGACGAGAAGCGACGCGTGCAGCGCATATAGCGAGGAAAAGGAGAGGGAGAGAGGTGTCAAGGTCTGTGCAAATCACGGCACCCACGTTGCGATACGAGCCACTCAAAGCGCCGTTTTCTTTTTCCTTTTTTTTTTTTTTTTTTTCCAGCGTTTTCTTCTACATTCTCGGCATTTCGTTCATTTAGCCCTTCCAGCAACAGTGAATGAGAGGGAGAGATAAAAGAGGAGAAGGACATGCGAGAGAGGGAACAACACATTCCGGCTGCCGCAAAGGAAACCCCGCCGCATTCACTGCCACCACCGACGTGAGGGCTAATGGGACGCTCGCTGGTGAGCTCCCGCAAATGCCGACTCCGCAAAGCGGCCGTGATGCCGCTTCGTCGGGAATTAACCTTCTTCCGCTTTTTTTCTGCCGCCAAGCTTTGTTTGTGGACTCGGATGACGCGGCTGTCGGCGGCAGCGAATTCCGGCTCGCTACGCTGCGCTGCGAGAGATAGACGACAGCATTGCACGCTGCCACGACCGACGTGGCCTTAATGAAACATCGTTCAATGAATAAAACATCAGAGAATGCGACGAGGAAAGTCTCGAGTGTAGCGGAAATGCGGAGAGCGACTAGCGGGCGTATTAGATAAACAGCTGGGTACTCGAGCAATAAAAACCAAGTCTAAAAGAAGTCTCGAATTCTCGAGGGTTCTAAGGCTGGGCTAGTTGGTTCGTGAACATTGCGGCAGCCAACGGGACGAACCATTTTCTAGCCTCGTTCTCACTAGCTTACAAACCCTTTTTGTTAGACCCTGGTTCTTGGTTTTTATTGACTTTTGAATGTCCGGTCTTAGCTCTTTTAGTCATTTCTGTAGCGATCGCCAAGTCACGGTCCTCTTTTGTCATTTTCTGCTCGTGTTAACGTTTTCGTGAAATCTGCTTTTGCCACATCTTGTAAACCCTTATCCAAATTGATAGTAACGCCGGCCGGCCGATTCACTCGACAGCGCTTGCGCCATTTTTTCGATTTTCGTTCGCCTGCCTGTATATTCTCTGCCTTTCCAATAAAGAAGCCAGGTGACAGTCAGCGCTGTGTCCTTTATGTTCTTCGTCACGTTGCCTGCGCTGCTCTGCCACAATCTCGAATTCTGTTTCTCAGACGAATCGGTACGACGCTACTGACTAATCTGAAGCACAATACGTTCCTCAGCTACTGTGTGTGTGTTTCAACAAGACGGCGAGATGGGCTAGTTGGTGAACATTCATGTTTAAAGCCAAAAGCTTTTTAAGCGCGCATAAAACGAGGACAGGAGAACTAAGAATTTGACAGGACAGCGCGCACCCGTTGGCAAAACCGCCGGCAGTAGCCTGCTTGCCGCAAGCAACCAACAGCTGCTTTTCGAGCGATATGAAAGATTACATTACATGAAATACTATGCTACTGAGCATAACAACAACCGCACATCAAGACAAAAGGCAATGAAGCCAGGAGAGTCCGTCGCAGTGGTGTAGCGGTTACGGTGCTCGTCCGCTGACCCGAAGGTCGCGGGTTCGATCCTAGCCGCGGAAGTCGCATTTTGATGGAGGAGAAATGCCAGATGCCCGTGTACTGCACGATGGCAGCGCACTTTAAAAGAACGGTCGACATTTCCGGAGTCCTCTGCTACGGCGCGCCTCATTGTGTTCTGGGACGTAAAACCGCAGATATTATTATTATTATTATTATTATTATTATTATTATTATTATTATTATTATTATGAAGCCAGAAGAACAGATCGTTATGTTTAACTGAAATGCAGATATATATTGATGTAAACCCCCACGACTTGCATGCGCGTGCGCTGTTTTATCATTCAGGCTACCACGGTGGCCATTTCCCCGCCCCACTTCTTACGTATATTTGAGCAAAATCATAACTCTCGGACTGAGTCCCACACACGACAATGACAGCGGATGTGAATTCATTCAGCCCTATATGCTTAAATTAAGGCGCCATAGTGCGTCTTAATTTGACCACAGGTGCTCCATTAAGGTGCGCCTAAAGGCTTGTTTATGTATATCTTCTACAGCGAAATGCGAACGCCAGTGTTGGGAGACCAAAGAAGAGGAATTTAGGGGTTCGTTTTTGTTAGATACAACGGAAAGAATATTGGATGTTATCTGTAATAATTACGATATAAATGTGAAGAAGTTGAATTAAATTTCCCCTCTTTCCTTCATTCGTAGCGAGGGTCTCATTCTGACAGACATGACGCCTTCAGGTCGTATGCGAGGGATTATTGCTCAGCTGCCGGCTTGTAATAAGATCCCGTGCTACATGGCGAAAAAAAGAAGAAAAAAAAAGAGAGAGAAAAAAAAGAAACATTCCACACTCACAGACATGGCTACTAGCCGAGTCATTCAATGCTTCTTATGGTCACGAAACTGTGCCGTCACGCTATGGGCGAGCTTCATACGCTGCTCGAAAATGCCGCAACGCGGCGCCGCTGCGCCAGAGAGGCATTGTCCGCGTATTAAAATGCTCGCGCAGTGCGAGACAAGCCGCTGGATATGATGTGTTTAAATTAGCGGAAACGTTGTCCAAGGACGAGGATGCCTAACACGTGTTGAGTGTCGGGGTGCCGTTCCGGCTTGAGGGGAACCAAAAAGGTGTCCGTTGTTTTCTTTACCATTAGACAAGCAGCAACGCGAGAAATGGAAGCGGGCCATACCGCCGCAGGGAAGTGGCAAATTTAACTTTGAGTCGACGTATACACGCGTGTGCGCGAACCATTTCGACGCCTCGGACATTGTCACTGCGTATGACTAACATAAACGGCAAATCCGTGTCCCTGAAACGCGACAAGGCAACGCTGAAGGCTGATGCAAGTATTTTTGAAGGACTTCCTTCGTATCTCACGAAGATCAAACCCCGGACCCGCTCATCGACAATACGACCACCATGCAAACGACCATGAGAGTCACAAACAAACAGAAGCGAGCTAAGGGGTGCACTTGATGTCCAGCAAGTGGTGGTAAAAAAATCAAACAGTTAAAGGCAATCCGGCACCCCAATCCATATTCCATGTGTGGATGTGCATTATTCATGTTGCTTAAAGAACTTATTCGTGACGTGATGCGTTGGTGCTCCGTGTATGTGGCTCGTGTACGAAAAGAACATAAAAGCCCTATCATATATGATAGGGCTTTTATGTTGTTTTTGCACAAGCAATGTGCATTAATTTTTTTTATTGAATTCTAAAACATGTTTTTTTTTTTTGTTCTCGAATGACCATGACGACAATATCAACATCGGTGAGATTAGAATACCTTAACCTCTAGTAAACAGCTTTGTATTAACAGAAGCAAAACACCTACTCTCGACTGTTTTGATCTGTTATAAGATGCAGCCAGGAGGACCTATATACTGCTCACAGTTTAACAAATTGAGAATCTGCGGAGGGCGAATGGGCGTGTAACAGCTCGCATATTTGCCTCTGTTTTTAAGTGGTGGCATCGCTGGCACTTTGCTGCGAATGGACGATGTTTAACTTCACGGAAATATTAAAAAGCTGTACCTACCGTAGAGTCGTAGTGTTGGGACGAAAGGAGCTTCCCAGGCCACGGCGGCCGCATTTTGATGGCGGCGAAATGCAGCAACACCAGTGCGCCGAGAATTTGGTACATTTAAAAGGACCCTAGGTGGCAAAAATCATTCAGAAGTCCCCCCGCTACGACGTTCGTAATAATCATATCGTGGTATTCGTTGATAAACCCCCGGATTTTTTTATTTTTTCGGCCGATATCTCCGCGAGCATGTTTTGAGCTGCTTTTTTTCCCCTCCCGGGTGCTCATTTTAAAACAGAAAACGCGTTCAGGCAGGTATTTGTGCATGCTGAGTGCTAAAAGTAAATGCATGAAAGCAAAGCGACCGTCGCGGAAGCTTAGAAAGCTAAAACAGTGAGGCTGTCCCACACACAGCGTTCGCATCGCCTCTCATAGAGTGCCTCGATGCGCGCGCGGAGGCGAACGAGCGCGCATCGAGGCACTCTAGCCCTCAAGCACAGCTGCGCCTCTGGCGGCGGCCGCTGGCTCCATATGAAACTGGGCATGGCCTCCGAGATGGCGGGCGCGCGGCGGGTTTCTCTCCGGCCGTCCCAATCGCCGCGCTCCCCAGCAAAAAAACGTACATCGCGCCGCGCGCCCGGCTACCGCGAGATGGCGCACTCACTTGGGATTCATAAGGTCATTCTGCCTTAAGAGGCAGAGAGATGGACAGGTTTTGAAGTGAGGGAAGCTCAGAGCAAAATTAGATTTGAAGAGAGGCTGAGGAAAATGAAGGAGAGTAGATGGGCAGGGAAGGTTTTCAGGTATTTGTATAGAAAAAGCGTCGACACGCAGTGGAGAAAAAGAACTAGGAGGCTCACCAGTAAATATACGGCTAGCAGTGTGGGCGACATGGCAACAAGGAGCATTAAGCGAAAAGTCAGAGAGGCGGAGAGGACTTATTGGATGACAGCGATGGAAAAGAAGCCGGCTCTCAGTGACTACCGAAAGGGAAAAAAACGAAATAAGGAGGGAGAGGTTTTATATGATAATTCAAGGGGAAGCGCTTTACTGTTTGAGGCAAGGTCGGGTTGCCTTAGAACGCGTAGCTATAAAGCGAGATTCTGTAACGAAGAAGAACAATGTACATGCTGTGGGGGGAACTAAGGAAACGATGGAACATGTACTGATTGAATGTGGCGATATCCACCCAGATATACGTGTGGGCACGAGTCTACATGAAGCCTTGGGTTTTAGAGACAACAATGGAAAGCTGAACACGTCCGCGATAGAAATAAGTAAGAGACGGTTAGAGTATTGGTGGCAGAAAAGTAGAGATAAAGGACAAAAATGAAGAAAGGGGAAAAATAAGGTCATTCTGCCTTAAGAAGGCAGAGAGATGGACCGTGAATTTATATATATATATATATTTTTTTGCTATAATAACATAGATTTAATCAATGTAGATAAGGCATTAGGCCAACATAAAAAAGAAAGTTTTTTTTCGAGCCTGGTGGCAGACATGTCACCGCCCCGTTATAAAGGGGACGCTCATAGCATCCATCCATCCGGCGGCAGCGGAGACCGCGGCAGAAAGCAGAGCGCGCGGGATTACAGCGTGCGCATGTTTTTTTTTTTTTTTTTTTTTTTGTGGTGCCGTAATCTTCGTGCAGTATTTACTGCGTAGATTCGTTGTGCTTCGTTCTGTGCATAGCTCATATTTTTAGTTTACATTTTAGTTGTACTTATGGTATTGTATTCATGCAGCACTGAGCTGTCTTATGCGAATAATGCTTTTCTTTCGTCTATGCATTTTTTGTTTTATTTAATTTCCTCGAATGCATTGCAGTGTAATGATCGTTGCGCAGTGTTTACCAGCAGCTTTGCATGCGTGATTATTTCATGGTCTTTGTTTTCGCTTCAGTTTTACGATGTATATTGACTGCATGAAGGCCACAATCTGCCACTTCACTCTGTGCGGATAATGCTTCCTTTATGCCGATGTCACTTTTTTACTTCTTTACGCTGCTGGGCCGGCATTCACCTGTTTACAATGCCTGTAAAGCATTCCGTATAGAAGGAAGTGCCTGCAAGTTGTTAATAAAGGAAACATAAACAAAGTGTTCCTAATGGAAAATTTCAGTGCTGCTGTACGTGTGTTTTCATTTCGCTATATCTTGTAACACCGAAGGAAAAAAATGCACAAAGGAAGCAAGCACAGATACCTGCTTTTTGCGACACTGCTTCCAAACAGACTGCTTCCGTCGCAGGCCTTAAATCTAGGCTTACAACATTATCAACATATCTATTGTGGGCTCGGGGCCAGTGGTCGGCCGAAGCCCTCAGAGAACACGTAGGCGACAAGAAAAACGCGTTTAATTTACGAAGGCCCGGTAACGACTGATCGGCCTTTAGCGGCAGGGCGAGCGCGAGCCCCGGGCGTCATCACGCCTAGCCTCATCATCGTTCTTTTTTTTTTTCTTCTCCTTCGCTAGCGCCCCCATACTATACAGCCCGCAAATTTCGAAGTATAGTAAGTTTCTAGCACATGCGGATCTCTTGCAGAGGCATTGCTTTTCTAAGTGCTATAATAAAGGCGGCGCAAATCTACAGCAAAAAAAAAAAAAAAAGAAAAAAAAAGAAAAAAAAAAGCCCATTTGAGAATTGATAGGCCCTGGCATTGACTTGGCCTCTCGTTACACCTTGACCAGACATTTGCAAATCAGCGCGAGGTTAATAAAAGCGCAAACCCATTTTTTTTCCTCGCCACATGCAAGCTGCGCCAACAGCAAGGCAGCTTTTCCGGGTGGATGGATGGATGCCATGAGCGTCCCCTTTATAACGGGGCGGTGACATGTCTGCCACCAGGCTCGAAAAAAACTTTCTTTTTGTGTTGGCCTAATGCCTTATCTACAATGATTAAATCTATGTTATTATCCCAAAGTAAGTGCGCCGCGGTGCGGAGAAAAGAGCGGGCCACGCCCACCTCGGGAAATACGCTCTCTCCGTGCGATTGGGACGGCCGGAGAAAAACCCGCCGCGCGCCCGCCATCTCGGAGGCCATGAACTGGGGCGGCAGTTTCGTGACCATAAGAAGCATTGAATGACTATGCTACTAGCGACCCTGACAAAATGGGACTTTTAGCTTACGTACGTACGATATTTAACGTGAAGGCTTTACTGGAATACCGGATCACGTTTACCGTGTTACCGGAACGCATGTTTTAGAAAGGTTTGAGCTCCCCATAACTAAACGTTTACGTACGCACGTAAACGTATACCTTTACGTTCGCGCAAACCACTGAATGGTGATGATAACTGCATTTAAACTACATTTGATTTAGATAAGACTGAATCATCGCTGCGGAAATAAGAGGTCTTTAGCGTGTAAAGGGGTGCAAAAATACCGGGTTGACGGACGATGGTGTCGACATCTTGTGACGCTTCGTGCAACCACAGTCATGAAACGTTTGCTATCTCCTAGTGTTTATGAGGGAAAATATAATCAAAAAGGCAAATTAATGATTCGTAATTATTCAGCTGCAAGGCATTTACACGAGAGGTAGAATGCACGATGTTTCTACAATAACAATTTTGCGCTTGCCTGGTTCATCATGACCCCGCAAGATGGCGCCACCTACCCAGCTTGTCGAAGGCCATATCTCTCACGTTTATGGTTTCGGTATTCTAGGTCACTCTAGCTTTGGTGATCCGGCTGAAGTAAAGTGATCGCAATTTCAGGGGTGCAACAGCTGCGCCAATTGCGCCAAATTGATACAATTCCCCGTTTCTGCGCCGAGCTGCGCCCAAACCATGAAATTGGCGGAAATTGCGCCACGCTGCGCCCAAAATGCCCGACCAGCCTAAGCATTTTCTCAGTTGCGCCAATTTCAGCGAGAAATGGAGGCCGTGTAGGCCACCTGCAGTTTGCGTCATCAATCAATCCACGCGCGCAGACCCTAACCCTAAACCACGGTGTGCTGGAAGCGTATGCCGCGTTTTCCGCGCGCGAACAAACTACGTGCTGCGAACACCGGCGTTGCCGGCGACCACGTTGGTTGCCATAGCAACGGCAAATAAAACATTTTTCTGTCTTGAAGTTGCGTCGCCCCGGATTCCCGGCAATAGGTGTCCTGTGCCGTAGCCGGGCCAACGGGCACGCGCTGTTGTTGTTGTTATTTTATCTGGTCGAATCGCGCCTTGCAAGCAAGCCGAGAATTTGTACCCTAAACGTAACCCCATCGTGAAAGAAAAGAAAGAAAAAAAAGAGATGGAGGCGGGGGGGAGGGGGGTCTGTAGCGGTGTTCGAAAATTTCCTGGCCTTGTTCTAATCCGTGCAGAACGCTGCTTAAGCCACCTTCGCCGCAGTACACCGGTGCCCTGCGGAAAAGCGTATTAAGATTTGGAAGGGGCTGTTAGCACTAGTCACGGGACAGCTCGTTTTGTTCAATTACTTATGCGTGTATACGCTGCATACTTGTGAGTACTAGTATGGTCGCTGACGCCTAAAAAAGTTACTGGCAGTCATTTGGAGCAGTATATGACATTTTTGCAGCCCTAAAAAAACTAACAAAGCTGTGCGCTAGTTTTTTTTTTTTTCCGCCACCCCTACTCCTCAGTTTTACGAATCCCCCTGAATTTCAAGGTCGCCAGCTTGGCAGATCCACATTTGAATTCGCAGGGTCTGTCAAAGGATTTGACAGGTGCGGCAAATGCTAATGTGGACCTTATCATTGTTTGTTCAGTGGGGTGGTTCAAAATACTACTTTTATTGAAATAGCAGTGCTCATGTTCACTCTGCACGATTTAGGTGATGTTGAATGGTTTGTACATCTTTTTTTTAAATGTAAGCCTTTTTTATACTGCTCCAAATTTGGTCCTTCGTGATAGAAAATGGATGTTTCTTTTCCTCGTAACCTAGCTGCTCCAAATTTGAATTTTAGTGCTCCAAAAGTAACATTTTGCTGCTCCAAAAATTGCTCCAAATCCTATTTCGGCTGTTGCACCCCTGCAATTTGAACTCACAATTCGGCTTATTGTGACTCGGCGGCTGGGGGTTTACACGAACGAAGGTGGATTTGCGAGATAAGGCCGTAAACGTAAAGCCTATCCGGCGAGTAGTTTACGTTACGTGAAGAGTCAACGTTCCGTAAAGGCCCGCGCATGCGCAGATTTCTTCCGGCATCCGGTAACACGGTAACGTAAAGAAGTATACGCACAAGCCAAAGGCCCTAAACCAGGGGTCTCAAACACGCGGCCCGCCTACCTCTTGCGTGTGGCCCGCGGCCCGCACATGGCAGTCTTCGTTGCATATATATTTTATGGCTTTGTGACTGTTCGTGATATTACTAAATGGTGCTCGCATTATCTTCTCGCCTATCGTAATTGATAGCGCTTCGTGCGGGTAAGCTACACAGAGGAGTCTGGTCTTAAGCATTTGTCTCGTGAGGCCCCCCGTGCCTTGAGTTGAAGGATAACCGCTGAACAAAACTTTCAAGATCGGTGTCGTGATTTTAGTCATTGTGTACATCCGTACAGATATGCTTCTCGAAAGCTGACGCCAAATGCCCTTTAGAAATGACCCCTGATATCAGAAAATGTGGGAAAGACCTTCTTTGAAATGGCAACGTTAGCTGACATTTTGTTCAAGCTCCCTGGTATGCCCCCCCCTTCGCTTTCCCCCGCTTATTCACTGTGCTGGCCCTTTGCGGGACTAAATTCGGTAACTGCGGCCAGGTAGGTGATGTAAGGTTGAGACCCCTGCCCTAAACACTCGCAGGTTTAAAGGCACATAAATAGCCCATAACGTGGACGGGGGGAATGACCACCGCCGTAGCTCAGTTGGTAGAGCATCGGACGCGTTATTCCAAGTTTGCAGGTATACGGTCCCTGTCGGCGGCGAGTTATCTTTTCGTCCACTTTACTTTCTTCAGATTTATGTGACAACCAATAACATCCCCTATACTTTCCTCGGCTTGATTGTCAGTTAGTTTCTTCCTCCTTATACATGGACGGTAACGCGCGATACGAGACGGCTACGGACTCTGTACAGTCAGCAACATATACAACACTGCACAGAAATTATACCTCTTGAGAGAACATTACGCTTACACGTGTCCGAGGGAGTCGACAGGCAGGATACATTACATGCAGGCGCTCGTGTCTGAAATTTCGATAAGCGCACTCACGAAGACCTTCACGTCTGTCGCAATACCTTCTTGTTCGGCATTTTCTCTAGACGGTACACAAAATAATTGTGCGCGCCAACGGCATAAACCGAAGATAGCAGAGAACAAGGCCAATTGGAGACAGCACAATGCGTCGCGCATTTGGAGCAGAAAGAACGAACGGAAAAGCGGTGCGCCGGAGCGCAGCAAAAAGGAAGGCTGGAAAATGGCTGTTTTCCGAAACAGAGAGACGGGGGGCAAATGAAGCTGTCTCCAGAGGAAACTTCCGCCAGGCACGGGAGGAAGGTGCGCGTGCTGCACGAGAGAGTTCGTAATGGGTCTTGACGCGGAATGCGCCAAAGGAACGATTAAGACGAAGGAACACAGCCCAAACCTCAGGATTATTACTGAAGAAACAGAAGTACATATACAGGACTATGCCTGAAAACGAATTTACTCTGAAGAAAATACTTCGCTCTTCAGTAAGGAGCACTTGCCTTGAAAAACATTTTTTCGAGAAACAAATAATTTATGGAAGTACAGTAAGGTACACATTATCCTAAAAGCCAGGTGAGTGACATACAAGTTATGTGTGCAAAACTGTGTAACGCTACGATCGTGTTTTGCCTCATGTGTGATTATCTGTCTTCTGTGTTTATCTGTGCATGTTAAGGCATAAAAAAAAAAAAAACATTTGACTTGATACGTGCGCGTGTGAACTCACTCTTTACTAACCTGAACTTCGTGCACGAATCTTTGCGACTCATGTACTGCTGGAATGTGTTGTTTCCCCGTTTCGTGTTCTAGTGGGTGATACATTCTGTGCGGTTTCCATTTTTCCTTTTTTTTTTTGTATTTTATGTTTCGTTTGCTAAGCGAGAAGGAGTAGCCGGTGCCGCCATAAAGCCACCAACCGCTCCTCTACATCGTTTTCGATAATAAAAAAAAAAAGAAAACAGGGCTCGTCCGTGTTCGATATTCGCAAAAACAACCCCAACAACAGAGACGGACAGAGACATAGAATGCAACGCTGCCCTGACTATCAGTGCCGTTGATACGCTATGCTTTTACTGCCTGCGGCTCGGTGTTGTGAAGAGAAGACACGCTGTGCACACATCTTGATGAGCTGGCCTTTCAGAGTGCAGATGCCACCACGTGGACGAAGATCTCATTAGAATCTTTCATTAGAATTTTACAAGGGCCGACACTAGTCATTACAGTCATAACGCGATTTAATAAAAAAAGACGTACGCGACTGCACGTGGCATTCCTCATCGCCGCGAGAAGCATCGACGACTGTTCCTGACGAGAAGCGAGAGAAAGAAGACACTCCAGCTTGTTGCCAAGCTAAAACTCGAGTGCACTGCTCCTACTGAACATTATTCGCGGTGTTCCACAAAGCCTGGCGCCGCGTTAGCGAGTTGCACGCACTAGGCGAAGACTTAGCGGACGAGCTATGTACGTGACCGCTATCAGTGCACGTTACGTAAATAGAAGTCAAGTGATTCGCATATACATGCATCTGCATGCTTTCGAACTTTACTAAGGACGCTTGACGTGACTGTAAGCCCACTCTAATTAAGTACAGCATGCCTCCGTCATCACCCGTTTTGTTCCCTCTTCGCCGGTTCCCCCCGGCGCACAGCCAGTTGGAACAAAACATAGACAGGCAGAGTAGTTGATTGGCCAGAGGAATATGCCTCCGGCCAACTACACTGAGAAGTGTGGCAGGCTGGTAAGTATGCATCTTGAGATGTTTCTGAGCGCGCTAAGACGGAAGAAGGAGATGCAAACGGCACAAGCGCTGTCCCGCCTACATGTATCTTCTTCGTCCCCATCACTGCGCGCTAAACATTTTAGGAATCCACTTTCTCGAAATGAAGTTCACCAATGGAGTCTCGAGTTGGCTAACATTTACCGTGGAAACAATGAGCCAGCTCCAACAACGCCGTCAGCCGTGGCGCAACGCATCGTCGGCGGCTGCAACGGACACGCCGGACGGGTCACGCTCAAAAGCAGACTCGAGCCTCGGAGAATAAAAGCGAGAACGGCCGCTGCCAGGCGCACTGGCCTCGAACGGCGTGTTCGCCTCGCGGGTGGACGAGTCCTTTGGGCCCTTTCACCGACATCGAGTCGCCGTTGTGCGAGGAAAGTGGCCGCAGAGACGGTCGCCACAAAGCGGTGGACGGAAACAAAGGGAAACGCGGTTCGGTTGCAGGAGTACCACAGAGTCGCCCGCGGTGACACCCTTTTGCCTTGGGAGGAAAAGACACGGTGTATTGCTAAGACACGCAACAATGTTTGTTCCGACAATACACTCCAGGAGAAACGGAGTCGCGTTTTAAGCGGCCTCTCAACGCGCCTTCCAGCGACACAACGCGACAGACAGAATGAACGATACCTGCCGAACAGCATGTTGGATGTTGGAAGTGAAGATGACCGAACAATGCTGTCCGCGTCCCGATGCTTAGCAATTAGGGCAATTAAGGCAGCTGTTGAGGCAACTACAAAAGCATCGAAGTACGTCAGCAACAACTATGCCGAGACAAGGGAGTAAAATGATCTTCAGAGTGCAGTGCATAATAAACAAGCAAAATAATAGCGACTTCTTCAAACGCTGAACTGACTCACGCGACAGTCTCTCGGAGTCCGTATCGTATGCTGCCAAAATAATTGGGCTCACCCGCCACTTTTACGCACCTGCTGGTTAACATGATCGCGGTGGCTGCGCAGTCGGGAGGCGTCATGAAACACAATCACATATTCGAAGCGGAAACGAGCGAAGTAACGAAATGTGTGCACGTTCAGTCAGTCTCTGGATGTCACGCCCCGCCTGCTTCGGTGGTGTCGAGGGAACAAGCCGAATGCGTTTGCAGAAGACGAGAAAATCACTTGCAGTGGTAGTTGTTGCTTGTGTGTTCCCTATAATAATGGCTATGATTAGCTCAAAGGCAATGGACGTATACCTGTTAAAGGACTGATCAAGGATAAGACGTGTCAGTGAGATATAGTCTATCAGAGCTGAATGCTCGAAATTAAAAGCGGCAACCTCCCCGTTTTTGCGACTGCTTATATGAGAAATGAGTGACGTTTTCCTCGATGCCAGCGATGTGATGTTTACGTGTGACGTCGGTTGATTAGCCTTTCGCGTGGCTATGGGCGTAACCAACGGCTTGAGTCGTTCATTTGCGCTCCACAAGAAAACACTTACGTTCCCTATAAATCATTAGTTGGCGACAAGTGGCGGGAGCAAAATTGTCTTTGTAGCCCTTCTGGATTCTAAGCTATTTAACCAATTACCTCAAGAGCATCGCTTGCACAAAGAGAAAAGCAAAGTTACGCATCTCCCGGGCATAAAAATGCTCTATGTTTCGTGTTGTGCATCACAGCGAGATTACGATGAATCAGTTGGCCTAGACGGAGCTTGCGTTAAGCACGCTGGCACACGAGCCAGCGAAGAGAGGCAATTGGAAAGCTATAGATAAGGGAAACCCACTGTGTTTCCGCCATGGATGCAATCAAGGTAACAAAGGCTAAGACCGTGGCGCGCCGGAAGCGAATGGGGTGTCAAGGCCCCCGGAACACACTTCGAATGGCACGGTAGTGTACGGCCGCTTTACGGGCCAGCCAGCAATAAAATGTTCGGTGCGAGTCACACACTCGCGAGACCACCGGGTAGAGTGCACAGTGAAGCCGGGCCCAAGGTCGCGGCTGCCGAATCAGCCACGAAGTGTCTAAACAATGACCACCGCCGGAAGAGAGCCTCAAATGCGTCGAGGGCACGAATCCCCCGCCTGTCCGGCGTCTCTTCATCGTGTGCGTGAATGACGGGTTGCGCGCACCGGATGCACACCCACCAACGGCGCGTGCCTCGGGTATTAAAAGCTGCCCGCGAAAAACAAACGACTCCCTCTTTACCCAAACACTGGGGAGAAGAAGCGGGCGTCGTCCGCCGTGACGAAGGAAAACGCAGCTGGGAAAGTACGCGAGATGTCCTTGCGTCGTGTCAAGGTCATCCTTTTCGCAGCCTTCGGGGAGGCCCGCATTACCGCCATCCGTCGCCCCCCGGCTGCTAAAAACGACCGTTGTTCGCCGTATCTGATGCGCGAGATCTGGCACGTCGTCAAATTGCTAGATGGTGCACGTAACAATTAGGCTCCGAGCGACGCGGCACACGATACGGGCGCACGTCCGCTCCACTCGCCGAGCTGTGCATGTCACCTCCGTCGTTGCGACGAGCACGACATCGGCACAATGGGCGCTGGAAACACTGCGACGATGCATACGTGCACACACTCGACTGCATTGTCCCGCTTTGTTGGAATGCGCTGGCGAACACAATCCGCCTGTCACGCTCGAAGCTGTTTGTTCATTAGCGCGCCAAATAGACTGCGCTCGGAACAGGGATAGTTTACGCACGAGCGTCTCTGCACGAGGAACGACGGCGCCCCCCATTCGAGGCTCTCACTCCATTGCAACACTGCGCGGCACAGCGGAAGTAGCGGCGCAGTACAAGTCATGCACCACAGAGTATCTTTAGAGTGTCATGTGGTGAGTGTCTTCAGTAATGAGTGGCCGTCATCTTTAAACGTATGCGCTCGCGTGCAACAACGTCTCTTGCATTTGGTTCACGAGGAAAAGCGAAGATTGAGCAAGATATGCACAGGAAGAGGGTGCACAAGACCACACAAGACAATTAAAGTGCTACGTACAGATGCTTAAATCGGATGAACAGTCGAAACGTCGGAAACGAAGGAGATAACCAGTTTTAGCAAAACCTGTATACCACAGAATAAAGGGATGGGGCAGATTGAAAGAGGAGTAAAGAGAGGGAGGAAGAGCACACGCACAACGTCACAGCCCGGCAGTCCTGAGCGGTACACGACATCACCATCACTGTATACAGCCGCTCTTGCAAGTATGTTGTCCTTAGACATTTTAACAATGCCTTGGTTGCTCTAACTGTGGATGACGTTTCTGGATGACATTGGCGGATAGTTGCTATAGCAACTATCCGCCAATGTCATCCAGAAACGTCAGCGACATCGGTCTGTGATACAGGCGAGCAAGAGCGACTGCGAGTGGTAACAACCACAAAAGAAATACAGTCGCGCCAATCCTGCAGAATCTCTCTAACACTCTCGCATTTTTCGCGACATATTTATCTTCTTCTGATGAAGACAGGTCGGCCACTGTGAGGCCTGTTTGTAAGCAAGTTCTCACGACTACGTCTTGAGCCCGGACAGGTCCATGTTGTTCTATGTTTTATATCGCCGAAGAAAACGACATCAATGAAGAAAAGCCTGCGCGAGAGGAATTAAGCGCGTAACTCTGAAACACCGCCAATAGGCTTCTCTTCAGGCTCACCCCTTCATATCGAGCCAAAAGGAGCTTTTATTCGGACAATCAAGAACATGCGCACGTAGTGGTTGCAGAAATGGCCTATAATGAATGTGTAGAAACGTCAGTAAAACGTACATGTTTTGCTCAACGAGTAAGGTGACATTGTGTACACCAGGTATTAATTTACTGACTGAAAAGTTCACTTGTGAAGGAACAGGTAATACTTGTCTTTGTTTTGCAAGCCCAAAGCCTCGCAATAATAATTAAAAAGAAAAGCGTCGTTGAAACACGGCAGGTGAATGAAGTGGTACCAACACGCACGTGACCTACGTCACTAATGACGTCATCATGTGACATGGCGTCACAGATCTTCGAAGGTTGTGACGTCATCCCATGACGCCATCAGTTGGCATCGTCGCTTTGGGGGGCCCCGTCGCCGAGTTCTACTGAAAAGAAGGTAATGTCATGCGCGTCTATTACACACTGAGACTCCTTACGTCTGGCAAGAGTGCCGCACACTTTCGCTTTCCATGCGCGGTCGCCACTGCCAGCGCTGCGGGCTTTCCTGGAGTTTGCGGGACCCGCTAAACTCCATGACATTTAATCGGGATGCGTCGGCCTCCTGCCCGTGCCAGGGCGGACGCTATCCGGGCCTTTGAGGCCCCCCTTCACGCAAGGCGCTTAGCCCCGATAAAGGAGACAGAAACAAGCGCCTTTTTTTTTCTGTTCTCTAATAAATAGCCAGTTGTATATATTCACAAGCGTGCTGCAGGATTGTTTTGTTTTGTTTTGTTCTTGTTTGTTTGCGTTTTCGCTGGCCGACCCATTCTCCCATGACTGACCTGTCAGTTGATTTGCGACTGCCTGAACGTAGTGTATTGCTGCAGCTTGTGCACTTTGCCGTATGCGGCGCAACCGAGGAGACGGTCTCTGAGCGCGGGCGGCGGCGACAGGAGGTCGACCTTGGCGAGAGGCGGAAGCGGGGAGACGCGTGGGTAGCAACGCGAGGCAACGGCCAACAACAAAGCCGACCGAAAGGAGGAAGCAGAGAAGAGTGCGCACTGCTAGGCCGACGACACGCCGACCACGAGGTCGGCTTGTCGGGCCCAGAAGCGGTCGCCGGGCTCATGCAAATGTCGGAGAATTTGATAGGGAAAGCGTCGGATCAGTTGTGTTAACACTGTTCCAAAAGGAGGGATACACTAGGCAAGGTGCAGCTCCAGCTATTCATCAAAATATTTCTCTCTCTCTCTCTGGCGGCCCAGTCGGGCTCAGCAAGCTCGTCTTCTAGTAGCTACAGACAGCTCGAACCGATTCTCGTGGACGCTGCCGTCAGAGTCCAATCCTCAAGTCGGAAACGCCGATCGAGTCGCGCCTCCAACACCTCTAACGAGCGGCGGCTTGATACGTTCAGCTGTGAATGACGTGGTTGTCTCCAACCGTCAAGGCCGAAACGACACCGGCCATGCAAATTGCGTACAGTTTTCAGCGGCAGCGAACGTGCCGTATCACCAGGGGCAGACGGCGGCCGTCCCAAGTGGACGGTGCCGATCGATGACGTCACAGTCTATACAACAGACGCTGGGTTCGGGCAACGACGTCAAACTCGGAGGTAGAGCGGATAAAGACAATGGAGGAATGTCAACCTCTCTCGCTTTCTGGTCGCACTGTCGCTCGCGGCCGCCGACGGTATAACTTCTCCGCTTTGGCGATGGGGGTCGCGGAAGTGTGGAAGTCCGCTCCGAGCGTCTGTCTCCTACCGCTTCTTCTACTTCCATGCACCATTCGCTGTGGCGCTAAAGCAAGCTCCCCGTAAGGGGTGCACGAGATAGCGTCGTCTTTTTTTTCCTGACAAGATCATCACGGTCCCTTAACGCGTGCTGAAACAAATTGACCGCGAAGGCCATTACGTCTGCACCATTATAACGTCTGTAATATTTGGACGTCGTTTTAATCAGTCCCAATTATTTTCAATCAGATTCAACGACTATTACTTATATTCCATTACCGTCTCGGTTAGTTTAATTGCCTTGAATTACTCTCTAATTACACCCCCCCCCCCCCCCACACACACACACTCCTAACTTCATCTTGTACTGCTTTACTGAACGCGTTAGGCGTCTTGTGTGACGCACTCGTGTGACGAGGCACATGAGGCTTTCGCCTTAATAACGAGCGCTCTGCACCGGCGACCGCCGTAGGGCAGCGTCGCCTCCGGGCGCTTCTGGGTGCGCAAGAAGGAGAAGCAGTGAACGGAGCGTATCGACATGCCAAGGTTAACGCCAGAATTTCAGCCACTCGCTGTGCAGCGCATAGCAACAGATACACGGCAAATAGATTCGCATGGCGAACGAACGCACACAGCACACTTGCACAGACGTCAGACTATTCCACCGAATAATAGTTCTCCCACAAACCGTATTTGCGTACAGGATCGTACTAGCCCGGCATGGCCTTATTTTGTATTTGTGATTTGTGCATTCGGATATATAATCCTGTAGCCAGAACCAGAACGCGCATGCCACACCGACACAGAAGTATGTCCCCTTCAGGCGCGAATTACGATGCACTCTCTACGAATGCGTCAAATTCACATAACACATTTCCAACGTACTCAAGATTACATTCCAAGAAAGAAAATGAAGTAATGTGTTGTTTTGTGTGAGTTTCAGCAAATAATTGTAATTAGTATGTAATTAAATATTTAATTATACTGCAGTCAGTCATGTTTCATTTTTGCATAACAAAAATGAAATTACAGGCTCCGAATGTGTGCGCAATTAGTTCTTGGTTGTATTAATTCTGAGGAAACAAAAGAAATATTTTTGACGTTGTTTCTGGAACGCGGCATGTCGAACGACCCGTCGGTCATCGTAGTGCTTTCACCAAAGTGATCGGCCTCAGTCATACGCAGCACACTGAGGTTAAGTCAAGTCATATTGACTCTGCAGAAGGCTCAATTCATCTAATGAACAACGTATCTTGCTCTCTTTTGGCAACAAGCTTACACAACTAGCATAAACAAGCTGCGTACACAAACGTGGCCACTGCCGCCGAAGGGGATAGCACAGACGAAACGAGAGGCAAGAAAACACTCACACGGCCTCCTACGCCTATGCTTGAGACAACTGGAAGGCGAAAGCCATCTTTTTCTTTTTCAGTTGCCTGTGTTGACCACCGCGAACTGAAGGCTATGCGCATTTAACGCGGTATTGCACTGAGACGTCATGATGACGTCACAAATATCGTCGATCTATGACGTCATGATGGCGTCACGCGATGACGTCATCGCCTGACGATTATCTCTTGCATCCCTGGTGCTGACAGCGGGACGCCGACGCCCAGCAAGCTCCACCCCTCCAACCTTCAGCAGGCATCATCACAACACTGCAATGGACATGGCAGAGTTGCGCTCGTGCAGTAAGCGCTAGCGCAAGAGCTTACTTTATCAGTGATGGAAGTGACTTTTTACTTTTTGGAGCACACTTTGGAGCAGGAAAATTACCGCTCTGGAGCAGCCATAAGTGTTTTCGGAGCGGAAAAAAAAACGTTAGTTTGGAGCAGCTATTGGTGTTTTAGGAGCAGATACAAAATTTGCCATACACCAATTGGAGTTCAAAGCATTGCCGAAGCAACTCGTAAATATTATTATTAATTATGAAATATATTTCGCAGACAACAATCAATGTAAATTTCAAGAAGCAAACAATTAAAAAGATGGCTGGTTGTCAAAAAATGTGCTGTGAAATGAGCTATATATTTAAAATACTACTAGTATTTGTGGCAAAAATCAAATCAAACCAGTAAAGCTGAGCGCCACGGTTTAGAAGTAACCACAGTCCCATATAACTGTTGCCAAATAAGCAGTAGATAATCGGTATGAGATAAAGGCAATCCTGCTCATTTTCACATTTAACCACACTAGCCTGCATATCTAGCTGAAAAAAAAAAAACCAAATGATCTATATGCTTAATATGCCAGTTCTTGTTGCATAAATGAGATCAGAGAGACGATAATGCCGCACACTATTGGCATACTGGAATGATAGTATACAGATTCTTTTGAGTTTACTTAGGACTTATGAGTTAGTCAAACAGTGCAAGTTCGTCATTCTCATTCTCCCAGTGCCATTTCGGAGCAGGTTCGGAGCAATTACTAACAAAAATCACAGTTTGGAGCAGCATGGAGCAGCATTTCTCTTTTGGAGCAGTTTGGAGCAATTGGAGTAGCACTTCCCATCACTGCTTTATTTATTTATTTATTTATTTATTTATTTATTTATTGCTGCACAACATAAACGAATGGAATAACAAAAGAGTAGTTAACTGAACCAGTTGGTATGGATCCATGGTAGTAAGCAGCGCGAAAAACAGGACGACGCACACAGGGAGGAAAGACAACAACAAGCGGTGACTTCGAAATGAGCTTATTATTCAGAAGTGAAACATATATATATACAAACAGCACCCGACCGTACAGTGCATGCGCAAAGAAAATTTTCACGCCCTTATTTCACTCAGAAAACCAAGGCACACCCGTGGCACGTATACTTCATGTTATCCCAAAATCCCAAACAGGCATGCACCCACACTGGCGGCAATGCAGCGGTAAATGTGAACTTGCCGGGCCTTTCAAAGAAATGTGACGCTCCCTTAATCGCCCATTAAGGCACCGCGCCGTCTGCCACACATATACGCGGTTACATGACAACGGTATTGAATAAACAACGTTGAAGCAGCAAGATACGTAGCTGGACATGCTTTACAGTGCAAACAAAGCTTGAAGCAACCACTTCCATTTTTTACGCGGTGGTCCACAATTGGCGCACGGTCTGCTCAACTTGTTTCGCGCCGAGATCAAGACCTGTACGTCATAGTGGTAAGCCGCTTTCTTAAATCTGTAATTGAAACCATGTATGTATGGAAGAACAGCGAATTTTTCGCGTGTTTCTTGGGCTGGCTCAAGTTCATCAGTGTTGCCTTTTTAAATTTTTTTTAAATAGGTTCTCGCGATTAACAGAGAGCATCTCTTGCGGAAACCCAGCTTCCGCAAATTTCTGCACCTGACCAGTGAAACTATTTTTAGTTCCACATCCATTTTGTAGAAACACAGAAGGCAAAAAGCACGTGAGCTTGTTGAGGCCGCACACATATCCAAACTGTCGCAAGCATGTGTCAGTCGGGCGTCGGTGACGCTAAATGATAAAGAGATGTTGTATCTCGGGATACCACGAAGTATAGACTATTCTACGGAGGTGTTTGAGTATTGCGCACAACAGCGGTCTCGAAAACTACGACCTAACACTGCTGCATCTGTCCATTACACGTCTAACCGTTGCACGAATACCGCGAAGTGCAGGCATGAAACGCTTTCACTCGAACATTGCGCGAGAACAGTGTTATACTGAATTGCATTCAGGTTCTCACGAGAGCGAGAGAGAAAAGCCTCCATCGGGAAGCCGCGCAGCCTAGAAGAGGAACGTGCGGAGCCCCGTTGTGCGAACAAAAAAAAGAAAAAGAAAAACACCAGCAGACGATAGTGCGCGCGGCGGGGTCAGAGAATTACATTTTGGGCGGTACAGGTTGGGCCGCAACAAGGACGGCAAGCGGAGCGTGCGCCCTCTGTGGGCAGCCGGACGTGCGTAACGGAGTGACACGATGAGCATCGAGAGATAAGGCACGTCGCTGACCCGCTTCGGCGACACGACCTCCCAGGGGGGGGCCACGCCGCGCTGTGCGAAGAATTGCTTTGTTGCCGTGGCCGTCGCGACTGCACACGGAAACGGTCGCCGCTGTGTCGCGACTGACGGTGACGATGACACGTCCGATGAGAATCAACTAGCGGAATCGAACGCTACTGGGAACAGGGCGGGCCGTGTGTTCCCCGTGTCGTGGTTTCCATGGAACGGGGTCTATACCAACGAAACTGCACTGCTGTTCGCGGTGGTGGGCGATGACGCGTCGATCTAAGCGAGAAGGAAGTCTGCGTATGCGACATTGTTCGAGGAAAGAATTAACTTTGGCCGACAACACGGTCGACATGACGACCAGTCCTCTGTTTCCACTGGAGACAAGTGGGATGCATTTTGAACGTAAAGAAATAGCGCCAAAGACGAGGAAAAGCAAGGAACCACAAACACGGGCGCTGTTTATTTCTAAAAAATAAATAAAGCGCAAACACACGGCACATTTACACACGCACACACCCAGGCACCAAACACGTACGCACCCACTGTGTGAATGTACCGTGTGTTTGCGCTCGAACTTTTTGGAAATGATTTAGACATTCTAGCCCAATAATAAGAAGTTCTTTTGTTGTTTATTTGGTTCAAGATGGAAGCACACCAACTCGAACCCATTCGGATACGAGTAGCATGACCACTGCTTCTGGTCACAGGAATAATATATTGAGAAGCAAGTGAACCAGACATGCTCGCTACCCTGCAATGAAGGAAAATGATAAAAGGGACGTGGGAGAATCGCGCGCCCAGCCGAAGGCGCTCATCGGCTCTGCAAGCTGTCGGCGTACTAAAGGAATTAAAAATTCATGTGTTCTTTGTTTCTCTACAAGCTAGAATGATGTTACAATGCTTTATCATGTTGTTCTTCTGGTTTTTCTTGGTTTTCTCGCGTTTCTTTCTTCTACTTCACCGAAAATCTGACGGTGTTCTATTGTTGTATTGTTGCAATTGCATATACGAATGGTTAACTCATATAAGGCTAGGTGACGTTCCATGCATTAGCATCAGTTTTATTTACTCATTCACTGCTCCATGAGCGCGTCAATATTTTGCATGTGTGCGCGAAAATAAAAAAAACAAGGATGTCTGTATTTGTGTGGTCTTCGGTAAATCAATTCCTGTTGTCCGCTGTCTGTCGGCTCTGCCCTTCAAGCCCAATGAGGCTTTGGCAGGCGAATTTTGTATCACATTGTTGCTGTGCCAAAATGTTAATAAATTATTATTATTATTATTATTATTATTATTATTATTATTATTATTATTATTATTATTATTATTATTATTATTATTAAGCGGTCGCAGAGACCTGTCCACTTTAGGTACAACACCTCCGTAGCTTTTTGCCACATTGAGGCGTACGCACATGCATGTCCAAGAATCTTGGCTTCCGAAAATGGTGGCGAGTCCGCAAGATTTCGAGCTTTCCGTAGAGTGCATGCGCCGGATTCCACAAAGAGCACAAACGCACTCAGTGGTTTCTTCAGGGGCGAACATACAGGCAAGTCAGCCATAGCAATGCGAAACGAGTAGCCGTTCCTCTGCAGCGGGAAATATTGGATGGCGGTTGCAGCTTTGGTCAAGTTCGAGCAGGCCACACTTACGAAAACAACTGGGAGACGGCCACTAAGTAAGTGCGAATGTCCGAGCGAGAAAAGAAGCTCGCTTTCACGGGCTGCCCGAGTGTAACACCAGCAGTAGCTGACATCCACTGAAATGTTACGCTACGTCCTTCTCACACGAGCTTCAATTATATCTTACCCCACGTATTAATCGATTATTCGCGAGTCTTGCCCTGTATCGGCAAACTACGAAGGGCTGCCGTTGAGTCGCAGAATAAACAATTTGCGTAGTCCTTCTCGCGAGACGTGGAAGCAAGCTTTTGGTGCCGTTTCGCTGTTACAAATGCGACAACTTCATTGTGGAACGAGACATGCCGGCCGAGTCAGTACGTCTTACTTAATAATCTCCTAGCAAGTTATTCTTGCGTGATTGGTCTTCTATAGGCTATGTCCGGAGTCGTAGAGAGCCCATGTGGCTGCTCACACGGACCTCACAAAGGAAAAGGTCTTGTGGCAGAATTCTCTTTTCTTTTTTTTTTTCATGATTGACGATAACCCCCTCGAGGAACGAGAGTTTACGCGAATGATAAAGTCTTCGTGGTGGATAAAGCGCAGCAGCGTGCTACGTAGCTGTCGCAAAGCGAGAGCCCGCCCCTCGACCAGGAACGGATGTCTCGGGCTCCGGCAGCGCACCGCGACCGGCCCTGAAAAAGCGGTGGCGGTCAGCGGCGCGACCTTGCCCGAACGATGACGGCCATGCAAAAAAGGCGGGCGTATCGCATCTCTGCCGCAAAAGCGGCGTCGCATGAAAGGCAACAAAGGCGAGGGCGCCGAGGACGCTGTCGCCCGCGGCCGTCGCGCAGCGGCACGAACGGGACACGTGGAGAGGAGGAAGGCCCTCTGCGCCAGCACCACAATGGCGACGACCGCGCGCATTGTGCCGTCGCCGGACGGGGCATCTCCCTGCCGCTGTAAATGGGTGCACAGTGGTTGACGCCAGCGTAACAAGGAACCTCGGCCGAACCCGACCGATTTCCAAGACTTTTGAAAAGGCTAGCTGGTTCGGTAGATTCAACGAAGCCGTTGAGTGTACGTCCGCGCATGTCCCGCCCCTTTCCAGGTCCCTGTGCTTTCAGCGCTATGGCTTCATTGAACGACTGATTTGATTCGTGGAGCAGAACCACTCTAAAGCAACAGCGTATATGGCGCTGAGAGTGGATTAAATCTGAGCACCAGCATTCTCTTGATGATGACTCTCAGACTGAGCTAGTTGGATGAAACAGCTGCGCACACGCTCAACGACGAGGCGAAATACCGCCCGCCGCGGTGGTGTTGCAGTTACGGTGCTCAGCTGTTGACCCGAAGGTCGCGGGTTCGATCCCGGCCGCGGCGGTCGCATTTCGATGGAGGCGAAATGCTAGAGGCCCGTGTACTGTGCGACGTTAGTGCACGTTAAAGAGCACCAGATGGTCGAAAATTTCCGCAGCCATCCACTACGGCATACCTCATAATCATGTCGTGGTTTTGGGACGGAAACCCCACATATTACTATTATTAAAGGGGCACTAAACAGGAACAATGACTTGCTTTAGATTGACAAACTACACTATGAGAACTCTAATGCCATATGTTTCACTACCATAAGGTTCATTATTAGCGGAGAAAATTCAAGGTTGAAGATTCATTTTTAAATTTCGCGCCGAAATCTCCGCGCGTGACGTCGAAAATTTCAAAATGTATTTTTCGTACTTTCGCGGCATTGGCTGGGTGAAAGTTTCTGAAACTTGGTATGCTAGGTCTATGGCACCCACACATGAAAATGTACTTCAATTTTATCGATTAGAAGCTACGCAGGACCCAGTAGACGCCTTCAAAATCTATGACGTCACGGTGTTTGGTGCGGGGAATCTCAAGGTGGCGTCTCCACCCGCATTTTCTTTTCGCGCGTTTTCTCGCTTACCAAGCGTCCTGTCGCGGTAACAGTGGTGTTTTCGGGATTTTGAAATTGTACTTTACTAATACGCGAAAAATCGTTTTGCTCTTCAATGTCCCTTTAAAAAGGCAGAGGTCACACGTGCGAGTTTTCGCGCTGCCTCCAAATATAATCCAGGGTATAAACGAGTTTTTCATTAATCGCATTTCCGTCGCTGAGGTCAGTAGCAAAATACGCAACCGAGCAGAGCTAAGCCAGAAACCGCTGTTTAGGATTTACCGACACTTACCAAGGCAACATGTGTTGTCTTGCTCCTTGAAGTCGCGCAGATTCAAGCACGATGTTCAACAGACACATGCAGCCCTGTAGAGAATGTGCTCCAGAATTTGGCCATTTGGGCCCTGCTAAGGCACTCAGAAGTAGGCAGCGGTCGCACTGAGTGATAAGATTTGCGAGACGAACGAAGTGATAGGCTTCGGCGGCAATTGTTAAGCTCGTCATGGAAAGCAATAAAATATTTTTACTGTCTTTTTACTTTGTATATATTATTTTCGCCATCGCTTTATCAATTTCGCCACCCGTTTACACTAGCTAGACCCCTGTCTCTCTTTACCTCTGCAATCCGGGACCGAACAAAAACGGACAGGCCTGCGCGGAACGCGCAGCACAGCGAAAGCTGGAAGAGCGGCCTTTCTACAGCCTTTTAGCGTTAAAGCAGCTCGTTTCGCAGAAATTCTGGCGTCGGCGTCGTTGGTTGTGAGCGAAAAATCATCATCTTGACCGTGACCAAAAAATAGAGAAAGATGCAAATAAAATAAATAATAAAAATTTCCGGGTCTGAGTGAGGATCGAACCCAGGTCGTCTGCGTGGGAAGCAGGTGTTCTATCACACATCCACGCCTCTCCTTAGAAATACATTGAAAATAACTTCCTGTGCTTGGAAATGCAGTGAAAATAACTCTTGCTTCACAAGCACACGCGTCCTGTATACATACGTCAAACTACAACATCGCAGTAATATGCCGTGGCACAAGCGTACATTGCCATCGGGCGTCACGACACGTGAATATCATAACGACTTCGTTGTTTAAAGCCGGCCACCCGTTGCAAACGGCACACACGTTACTGCGCGTATTCCCTAACACCACGTAATGGGTGCATAGCAAGTATGCACTAAGTGGTGTACGCACTCGGGACAGGATATCGCTATCGCGTTCAACTCTTAAAAGCGAAGCTTAAGGGTCCCCCCAGTTTTAGGGGCGAAGCTCCTTAGGGTGTGGGTCTGTCCCTCCTTTGTAGTATGTATACATACTACAAAGGAGGGACAGTAGTAGTAGTAGGTAGCCACGTATAGTGGAATGTACCCACTCCACGTGATAAAGATGACGATGACGCCTGAAGAATAAGCGCGTTCCAGTATAGTGGAATGTACCCACTACACGTGATAACGATGACGATGACGCCTGAAGAATAAGCGCGTTCCAGTATAGTGGAATGTACCCACTACACGTGATAACGATGACGATGACGCCTGAAGAATAAGCGCGTTCCAGTATAGTGGAATGTACCCACTCCACGTGATAAAGATGACGATGACGCCTGAAGAATAAGCGCGTTCCAGTATAGTGGAATGTACCCACTACACGTGATAACGATGACGATGACGCTGATGAGGAAAACAAAATCAGGGGAACCCCCTCCTAGTGGTCCGTAGAGCTCTTGAACAAAATCATCATCTACCCCATCGAGTGGGGAAAATTTACGGGGATTGACGGTTTACCAGATTACCTCCGGAGCTTCACCCACTCATCATCATTCACTTCGTGGATATGGCGCCATTTTTTTTAACACTCTTGGGACTACTACTACAAGCGAACTTGCATACTTGCATGGTACCCACTACGCCATAAATCATGGAAGCGTCCACTATGCCATTATTCGTCATTCTACGGAAAAGTGCGGTACCCGCTACACACTTATGTGAACTTTGTTGTGAACTTTTGTTATGTGAACATTATGTGAACTTTGTTGATGCTGTGACTGACGACGATGAAGAATTATGCCTGAGGCTTTTGTAATGGGTTGGACCATTGGACGACCCACTCGTTACGTAATTCGGATTGTGTGACGCCTGGTTGTTACCTTGGTGTTGTAAAACGCTTTATTACAGATGTTAACGAGATTCCTTACCCGACATGAGGCCTGCATAGGGTCAGTTTGCAACGCAGGTTCAAGCACAGGCGTAGCTCAGTGGTAGAGTACTGGGCTGCCACGCAGATGGCCCGGGCTGGATTCCCATTCTGTACAAGGTTAGTATTTTTCTTATTTCGCGCGATAGTGGTTACGGACACCGGCGTCGGCGGCGGACGACTACGGCGCAAAAACGGCCCTTGTTGCGATCTCATAACAGCTTTCGCTGTAAAAAAGGCATACTAACAGTCTAAATGCGTCCCACGATAAATCGGCATGATATATACGTCATGTTCGGTATGTGTTATTTTATACCGTCTTTTAAAGAAAAATTTCGGTTCAAGAGTGTAACGTCTCGAAACAAGTGGAAGATAAAACAGCGCACATAAAAGAGCACGGGGAATGTGAATTGCTCTACCAAAATTCTGACCAAAATATTTGTGTGCCGCCTCTTACCATGACGCGGCCGGTGCACGACGTGGAATTGAAGCGGCTATACCTCGCGCGTCGTGACATCTCCACTAATGCACGAGAGCGGCGCGCAGCACAGCTGTGGCAAGCGGCAACTCCCGTGGCCCTCTGAGAGCGAGCGCCGACGCTGCACGCAACTTGTCGCGCCGGAGGCATCTCCGCCGCTGGCGATGAGATTCCAGCGCGGGTCGCGCGTGCAACCATTGTCGTCAAGGGCGAGGTCCCCGTTCCCGCCCTCGTTTTTTATTGGCAATCTCGCTCAGGTCGTCTATAAGAGCTGCGCTATCTCTCCGCAGAAAAGCCGCGCGCTCCGATGACGTACGAGTGACGACAAAAGAGACGGGGCGGCACAATGGCCGCCGACCGATAGCGAGCACAGTAGCCGGCGGTCGCCTCCCAGCCTCGCAATTGTGGCGCGCAAAACGGGAAGATGTCAAAGGCAG
Organism: Rhipicephalus appendiculatus; assembly: GCA_030522465.1. Taxonomy (NCBI): domain Eukaryota; kingdom Metazoa; phylum Arthropoda; class Arachnida; order Ixodida; family Ixodidae; genus Rhipicephalus; species Rhipicephalus appendiculatus. The sequence continues at coordinate 2,530 of JALIZH010014249.1, read as the reverse complement.
GCGGTCGACACGGCACCGCGAATGTAGAGCAAACGTGCCATTTGCGACGCTATCCATTGGCGGGGGCCCCGTTCGCCGTCTATAAATCTGAATTCGCAGGACGAATCATGTTCGGCGGAATAGCGTGACGTACCCTGAGCCGAAAGTTATTGCGACGCGAGTAACTCATCCGCTTCGGTTTCGCGTACGGCGTGGCGTGATTGGGCGGCACGGCACCACGTGGTGCTCTCGTTCGTGGACTTCGGTCAAACGAGTGAGTTATGATTACAGCGGTGCTTTGGCGGGAGGAATGGTAGGCATGCACAGCGGCCGAGGTTGCAATGTTTTGCGTAACGACGCCGCAAGACGGCCACGTCGAAGTCGAGTCGGCACCGTTGAATCCCCGTATGCCGAATCTAACATCTTGAGAGCAAAAGAGTACATACGATAAAGTACGCAACAAGAGTTAGCTTCCGATGAATGCGCAAGGGTTCGTTCCATCGTGCGTGTCTTGCGTTAAACGTGAGTGTGAAGTTAATGTGTTGGAAGTCAATCATTCCGCGTCTTGTTGCCCGCGCTGTTCATCGCTTAAAAAAAAAAAAAAAAAAAAAAAAAAAAAAAAAAAAAAAAAAAAAAAAGGGAACTCAGCATAATGGTTACACGGCGGGCTTGTTGGTTATCCATATAGCATCCGATGTATAGCGCATCCAGGATGGGGCACAGCAGGAGGCACATAACACACACACAGCGCTGTGTATGTGTTTTGTGTCTCTCGCTCTGTCCCGTCCTGGATGCATTGTATATACATTATGGATTAAGTATTGAGGTAGACTACTACTATTACTTTGGTTTACATCGTCCATGCTTTCGGTGTAATGCAACTGAGTGCTCGGCGCGTCTACGTCGTGAAGCCGTCGCGGTAGGGACAGCATGCGAGAGAATGCGCTAGATGAAGCGCTCTCCGCCCTCTATAGTTACCCCGATAAGGTTGCGCCAACCGCCGTGACAGAGAGAGGACACGATCAGAGAATGGAACTCCGCTTGTCTTTTAGCACGATCCGACAAGCAAAGCGGAACGCCTTCAGAGCGAAACCCACTTTTGCGTGCTTTTGCCCTCGCATCGCCCTCTTGCGATTACGACGCAGGGCAACCGTCGAGAAGGCATCAAAGAAAGCCAACGCACTGTGGAGCATCGCTCTCTTTTTTTTTCTTCTTTATTTTCCCCCTTTGCTCGCTGCCTCGGGCAAGGCGCATGGTAAACGCAACGGAGCGGTTTGGGCACACGAAGTACTCGACTCGGCGCGAGTCCACGGAGTCCCGGTTTATTGTGATCCCCTCTATTGTTCAGAAACGACGCCACACTCGCTGACGCCGCTTCGAGGAATGCCTCGCTTCCATTTGTGCAACGTTTGCCGCAGCGGGGTCCGTTCCGTTCGAGACGAAACAATCCCACAGACTACGCGGATTTCCTTCAGATGTTGATTACTGTGTGGTATACGCGGCAAGGGAAATGAAAAGAAGAAACGCCCCTATAAACGTGCGACTGAAAGCACTGATATCTATACATATATCTTGCGCACAGTGCTGACCACATAAAGTGCGTTCCACACGAAGTGTTAGCCGTGCTATGATGAGACATATCCCGCTCCTAGTTTAATGCGTATGATTTCCTCTTGCACTATATACTAAGGAAAAACAGGACAAAGACGAGATAACAACTTGTCCGGTTTTTTTTTTTCGTTCTCGGCCAAAAAGAAAACATTAGCAGCCACCAACTTTATCACTCCTTTTAATTTTTCAATCGATAATTATCACCAGCCTATTCGTGTAAGTTACAGAACAGAGCCACCAAAGGCCTGAGAATTCCTGATGTTACACATTTATGCAAATAATTTAATTTTGACACACAATACCAGGGGACGTAGCCAGAAGTTCTTTAGAGGCTGGCGGGGGAGGGGGGCTTCAATAGTACTTCATGCTTGTTCGTGCGCGCGTTTGTACGCGTCCGTGTATACACAGACATGCAAAATTGAAAAGCTTTGGGGGGGGGAGGGGTTGAACACCCCCCCCCCCCCCCCTCTGGCTGCGTCAATTGTTCATCTACTCTACACAGTAGATTTTTTTTTTTTCCGGGCGAGTATGAGCAAGCGTCGCTGTCAAGTGACCATTCCAATCAATCAGGTTCCTCAGCGAAAAAGGAAAGTGATCGTGCCGCTTAATTGATGCCATTGCGTGATACGGACGCCTTGTTCACTTTCTGCTTCAGTCACTGTTCTATAGTGATGCGCTGTAGAGTTGAATAATAAAACTAGTTTATTTAAAGCTCTAACGCTACATGACTGGGCAACGCCCTATATGCGTCGTACCGCGATGCGAGTCGAGCGTCCAATGCCCCCCGAGTAGATCACGCGACTTGAAACCCTGGAAGCCCGTGCCACCTGAGACCTGAGCTCGTGAGTGTCGCTCTCTCCACATGCCCTCCGGCACATAGCAACCATCTTCGAGGCCGTCCGCTATTTCTATTGCGCGGCAGAGATGGCGCTTGTAAGCA
>JALIZH010014248.1:0-126717 GCA_030522465.1 Rhipicephalus appendiculatus | reverse complement strand
TCCTGAAGGTGCCACAGAAACACGCCTGTGGAATTGCTTTCAAAAGGCAAGTGCCTAGCAAACGCGCTCCTGAACTACGCTGTCGTGGTCAAGCAAAGCCAGTGAGTATTTCGTTTTTTTGTGCTAGTCCATTCAAGGTTAGAGCCACTGCGTCATCGCGTCAGCAAGTGTTACGATTGAGGCGAGCGGTATATGGCCATACGATGACGTATGAGACAAGGAAGCTTCATTTTATCATCCGAACCGATAATATGCCTAATGAATTAAGGTGTTCCCTTTCCTAGCACAAAAGCCTGTCTCCTCTAAGTGCACATCACTTGAAATTTTCACGCAGTGGGACTAGAAACATTGACTGTTGGGCGACATGAAAGCAAAAAGCTTTTGTAAAGCAGACTGACTTGACAAATCACATGGAATTGATAAAGCACTATTTTTACAGAAGCAGTCACGATCATGTCACACACAATAGAATAACAGTCGTGCTTACGTCAAATGTGCAAGCATAGTTAAGTCTTGCGCCAAGAGGTGGTGGAGGTCCACATCTGCAAATGAAGAAGACAGTTAATATAATACATGGCTTTGCCGAAAAAGAAAGTGAAACCGAGAAAAAAAGAAGGAAATCAGGTTTGTTACCCTGCATAAGTGTGGTAAAGCGATAGCGGTATTTAGGTGAGCACTTCAAAAAATATCGTTGCGTCAAAAGTGTAGAAGGCTTTCACGAATGTCTAGTTTGTGCAGGGATTCTTCCGGTCAACCAATGTGTTTCATTCGTGCTTACGGTATTTGTCATAGACAATGCACAATTTTTAAAATGGTTTTGGCAGCTTTCCAACTTCATTACCGAGTGTTTGAAGGAAAATGAAGAAAGACAATATTTATAAAAAATGTATTCATATGTAAAAACCCAGTTCGTGAAATTTAAAGGGGCCCTGCAACACTTTTTGAGCATGCTCAGAAAACGCTGCCGATCGGTAGTCGAGGCTCTCGAGAACACGCGAGCCAAATATTATAGCGCAGCACGCGGCGTGGAATTCACAATAAATTCTCAAAGTCAGCCAGAAATAGCTTTCTCTTCTCTCGACAATTGACGTTGCGTACCCAAAAATCACTCGTCACCGACGAGAGATTCTTTTGTATCAGCCATTGGTTGATTTGAGCATGGCGCGCTCGGTAGTTACAGAGGCCGCCGCGGGAGGCCGCGACTTGTCCACGCGTGCGCGCGCGATCGCAATGAAAATTGGCGTACACGAACAAAAAAGAAAGAGAAAAAGCGCTCAAGATCACGAGGCGCGTGACGTATTTTCTTTCCCCGTGCCATCCCTCCCTGCTTAGCTTCCAGCGCTTTCGACGGGACGAGAGAAGAGAGAATGCAATTGCAGCGTGCGAGAAATCTTTGTAACTCCACTCGTACTGGACGGATTCCAAAAATTTTTGCGGCAATGAATTCGTGAGGCAATAAGCTCCTTTAGTGAATCCATTCCATGGCTACTTGGAAAAGTGTTGCAGGGCCCCTTTAATGGTATATGGAATGCGAAGCGCAATCTCTATTTAATTACAAATATGAGCTCAAAAAGACACCTCTCAAGTAGCAGAACAAAAGGTAGACTGCCGTAAACCATGTATACTGGCTCAATGAATGAACTACTTTCCGTGATGATATTGTGAGTGTATTGTGAGAGCAAAGTTAGTTATTGCTGATGTGTATATTCAACCCGAGTGCCGACATGAAAATAAAATACGGGTTGGGTTGGAGTTCGGGTCCAGCACGCTTCATTTTTCGTACTCAGCCCTCTGGCCGCTTGGTGGCGGCCGGAGGGCTGAGTACGAGGACCCCAACATCGCTGCTGAGAGAGTTTCGATACCTACGAAGAGTGAGGTTGCCGAGACTGCGGAGGAGGACATCGAGAATGTGGACGGCGCTACTGACACAAAGAACGTGTGCGACGAGGCAGCACCAGGGGTCGACGAGAACGTGAGTGGCGACGAATGCGCGGAAGTGGTCGAGGAGAAGACTGCCAGGACGGCGAAGATGAGGCCGATGAGTCCTGGCAGTCCGAAGAGCAAGCTGGTCGGAAAGCTGCAGCATGGTCATGAAGAGGCCGGGGGAGTATCAGGATCGTGAAGAGGAGGTTGTTGATGAGGATGGAGATGAAAACTCTGGAGGTGAACACGGCGTTGAGATCTGAGAAGATGCAGCTGAGGGTGACGCCGAGGACATGGAAGACGAGACCACGCAGGAGACAGCCGCAGATACGGAACGTGGGCTGAAGGAAGACGTCGAGAAGGATGGAGGTGAGGAAGAGGAGGAGAAGGAAGAGAACGAGGCGGGTGGTGAGAAGGATGGAGACGTTGACGAATGTGGGTCGGCTGAAGAATACCACAAAAGAACAATTTTTAGATGCGAAGCATCTTATGCTCGGGGCTATGTCCGTCCCGCGTCCCTCCCGCGTCCCGCGTCCGGCGTCCCGCGTCCCGCGTCCGGCCCCTTTCATGAAGTAGGAAAGCACCCATTATGCGAACCAGAACACTGTAGTAATATGAAGGCCGTCAACCACTACCACAGTCATCAGAGTCATGGCCGAGAGCACAGAGAGTCTGCTTAGCAATGGCTAGGCAGGTGGTGTTTGTCGCCCAGGTTGACCCCATTCCTTGAGTCATGGCCGAGAGCACAGAGAGGCTGCTTAGCAATGGCTAGGCAGGTGGTGTCTGTCGCCCAGGTTGACCACATTCCTTAATCTTGCTTGCATGTGTTTGGAGGGGGGCTCAGTCCGTCCCCCCCTTCCCGCGTCCCACACCACCACAGCGCGTGCCCTCCTACGCTCACCCCCCCTTTCTCTTCTCTAGGAATCGTCTACTCTACGGAGCGTCCCACAGCGCATGCGCGTCCCCTCCCCTGTGCTCTCCTACGCTCGCCCCATTCCTCTACTCTAGGAATCATCTACTCTACGGAGCGGCGCATGCGCGTCCTCTCTCCTCTAGGAATACTCTACTCTACGGAGCGGCTCCGGAGTCCCACATCCCCACAGCGCATGCGTGTCCTCTCCCCCCTCTCTCCTCTTGGAATCCTCTACTATACGGAGCGGCTCCCGCGTCCCACACACTCACAGCGCATGCACGTCCCCCCCTCTCTCCTCTGCTACGGTTCCCCCCGTCCTTTCCTCTAGGAATCCTCTACGGAGCGGCGCGCACGATAGGTGGTGTGACAGCTGCATACTCCGCTGGGCGCGCAACGGCAGTTCCGCGGTATGAAAATGACGGAGCTCGCGCGCCTCATTCTCTCTCCTGCGCAGCGCCGCGATGAGCGCCCGGACCGCTGCCGTGAAATGAGAGCGGCGGCGTTCCTCCCGCTCAAGCTAATTATCTCCCCGCTGCTTCGCATCCACACATGGTTCCCTTTAGGGGGAGATGGGGAATTTTTTTTTCTTTTGGTATGGATGGATGCTATCAGCGACCCCGACGCTTGGGCTAAGGTCGCGACCTCGCGGTGAGTTAAGGCATTGACAAAATTGCACTTCTCCTATTTTAAACGCGCCGAATGGGACGGATGCGTAGCAACGACGTGCCGCAGTAGCTAACAGCAGAGGCCGCGGTCATGATGCATTACTTCAATTTACATTTCCCCCTTAGCGGCACCACCCGCCGACCCGGAGCACCTTGAGAGGAAAGTGTGAAATATAAAAAATGCGCGTTTGTAAAGCCTCTACGGTGCGCTACAGTGGCGTAGTGGATAGCGTGCCCGGAATCTGTTTTCGCGCACCAAGAAATCATGGGCTCGACTCCCGCTGGTGCAACTTTCTTTGCACTCTGATCATGTGCATTTTCGACGTCATTTCCGTGTCGGAAATATGTCACTAAAGTCTTGGTGGATCCCGGCGTAAAATACTTTAGTGTTAAAAAACGGGATACACTAAGGGCCACTGCTTCGGCAGCATCTTGCAGGCATCCCAGGACTCGTCCAAGATTGCTGGAAGGTGCCTAACGTGGCGCGAACCTCGATCAACGGCTGCCATGGCTGTCAAGCGCAATTGCAATGATGACAGCGACCACGAACAGCGGTAACAGCCGGTAGAGGACAACACGAGCAACCCAAAAGACGGGCAAGACGAGGAAAACGTTGGGTAGACTCTGAGACACGTCAACAATCGATGACGACAAGGATGACACCAAGGAGTCATGGTGGAGCTGGTGACAGAGTGCTCGACGGGTGTGAATCGATAATATGTGCCCCACCGGGGAAAGTGCTACTAAGCAGCCTCTGCTAACGGACACGAAATATATCGCTTTCGGAACTTTACGGCCGAACTCACCCCTGTGCCCACCCCTGTCTTCGGAGGGAAAGGGTATAGTGAAAGGGCTTTGGCGGCGGCGAGGGGAAACAACGAACAAGGATAACGAAGCGTGGGGCGCGCTAAGGCTCGGCGGTACAGCGAGCACTCTTGGTCTGGAGCTTGGTCATTAAAGGTGTTCTGTCTCCCTGGCTACGCCTGGACATCTGTGCCCCTTCACCTTACAATATATATAGTATAATTCTTATTGAAATTACGATATCTTCTTCGTTACGAGTGAGGCTGTCAAGAGAACAGCATCGTAACTAGAGATGATCACATGAAAGAAAAACGCGTATGCACAGTGTCAGTTCTCCAACGAACATGTCTCAGCGCAAAGACGGAACACACTGTGCGCGCATAACCTGCATATGCCGTTCAAGTTGCAAGGTTGAATTCAACCGAGTTTCGATACAAAATATCTGTTGTTGCTTCGCTTATTGTGCAAGCAACAAGACGTCTCATGTACTCGCCCGTGTTCTGATTGTTCCTACTTTAGGCCTGCGTTTCGTACGCGTCGTCTAACTGGGATGTGACATGTATTTTCCTCTACACTGAGCAGTTTCATTTGGGGTGCGGCATAGTGACATTTCTTGCCGTGCTTGTGATGCGACCCAATCAACCCAATCATCGTAATTGTCGACTGTGTTGGACGTTAATAGGTAACGTAGCAGAGTAATAATGTGAACAGAAATTGACACAGCAGGCTGAATTATGACACGATCCGTTCGCTCTTAAATAATATTCTTAAATACATTTCTGCTTAAAAATTGCATACATTTATATCAGCAAGCTTTACTTACATAGCCATGCTACTGAGGGTTGTAAGTAAATATAAATACAGAATTATAGCCTTCATCCCAACAGTGTCTTCAATGAGTGGCGTTTGCGTAACGTACTGACAATGTGCGACATATGGATAACTTTATACTTAACTCCTATATATATATATATAGGGATGCATTAACTTCAAAGAATCTCTTTGTTCAGAGAAGATGATTTACTTTGCGTCACACTCTTGTGCTAGTACCAAGGAGCTAAGAGTTCCGCGACTTTTAGTAACGGGTACAGAAATAGATCAAAACTCCCATGTGAGTGATCATTACGGCGCTCCGTCACTAAGCGTGGCGTGGCGCTCAGACTTTGTGACCTGCTTCCTTCAGACACGTCATGACCAGGTTTTGTTACAAAGCACAAGATCTTGGGAAAAAAAGGTAGTAAAAGTATGGAACTGCTGTATTTACTACTATCAATTTTATTGCGTATCGCTAACGTTTAAGTACTTTCGAAATATATGAGGAGTAGCAACGTTGTCACTACTGCTTATGTTTCGTGCTCAGAATGACACGTCGCTTGCCAACTTAAAACGCTCAGCAAAAAAACCTTGCCCTGGGTTTTCACTTGAGAAACTGGCCAAGTCAATTGACGGTTGCAAATTAGGCCATTTGCAGGTATTTTTTCAGTGAAAAAACGCGCAAGCCTGACTGCCCCTTAAGGGTAATTGTTTCGGAGAAACAAACCTGACAGGAACATATCGCGCGGTTCTTGCAGGACAGGCTGAAATGCCTTGCGATTTATGAACCCTTCTAGGTTAAAAATTGAGAAGCGGTTGTCGAGCGCCTAAGCAGACACGATAAAACCAAGTTCACTTCTATCTCAGTAGACGTGGAAGATCTGTACTATTCCTTGCCGCAAGATCTAATTTTGAAATGTGTTGAAGATAGCATTGACCAGGTTGGTACCGTTAATTTTCAGAACACCACTGGGCTTTCTGTCAGCAATTTTTTAGAGGTAGTCGCTTTTACCTGCACGCGACGTACACAGCAAACGGGTTTGAGCCTTTTTGGGAGTTTTGGGCCCGGCTCTTAACTTGCATCCCCTAAACGTACTACGCAAAACCCCCTACCAAAGGAGGTTTTAGGGGGGGGTACGCAGGACAAGATGGCGGTGCCTGTTGACGCGACAGCCGTCCACTTCGAATCTTTCTAGCCGTCGGCCTGCATTATTAAACTCATTCATTCCCAAATAATGCTGGTATTTGATTTAGATTTGAGTAATGAGGCTTCGCTAAGCGTATACTGCCGATAAAACAGCTCCGTTTTCGAGATACACAGTCGATTTGCGGTGCAGAAGGCTTAACAAGGTTTGTTTACAAAGTAAGCGGAGTCAAAAGAGGGGAATTAAGGAGGTAACTTTGGTGTTTTTATTTAACTCATTTCGGGGGCTTGAACGGAGTTCATTGGAAGTTTTTTCTGCTTCTTTTGAGAGCTTTTAAAACGCCCCTTTATACGCGGCTTTTCGAGAGAGGGCGAGAAAAAAAAAAAGGTATTTCAGGCACTATACTAGCGTTTTAGAGACATTTCTTGCAACTATTCATAGCTAGGACATATTAGAAAATGGACATTAATGTATTCATGCACAGACATGACATATGCATACAAGCACGCACGACACAGGAATCGAACTCGCGACCACACACGCACTGATAGCAAACATCATATCCATTACACCACAGCGCCACCACTAGCTTGAGCAGTTTTTCACGGGGGTATATATCTAAGAAGCGGCTACTAACCACTTGGCGACACCTCGAACTTTTGTTCTCGTAGCATCGGCATGTGTTAGCGCTTTCGCAAGGCCAGTACATAAACTCAGGCGCGTCACGAAGGCCAAGGTAAACACCTTCAGCTTCGAACTATTCGGTTCGTCGTGTCGTGCCGCTAGAAAAATTGTAAACGTGTGCCCTCTTGAGTACTTCGACACTGTTTCACTCGCCCGAAATTCGTGGATACCAGCGTGACAAAAGGTATCCTCAGATGGCCGAAGATATGTGCATTCCATGGGCGTATGATGTGGAGCTATTTTCGTTGTTTCTGCCGCGAGCTGCACGCGTCCCATGGCAGCGGCGTGTTCTGAGCTGTATGACCGCCTGTGTTTTCATTGATGGGGTGTGTGCCTCCCGCCGCACGGAAACCCTCAGAGACGAGGACGAAACACTGAGCAACACATCTTTATCATTTCAAAACACTGTTAGCGGCCCCTAAGCGCGAGCCGCGAGCGTGCCTGTGTACATCGTTCTCGTCATCCACCGGCGCGCTCACCGCTACGAGGCTACGACTCCCATAGCATATAAAAGTTACTCACGCAGATGCCCACAAGCGTGCGCAGGGTGCCTCTTCAGGTGGAAGGGGGGGGAGGGGTCGAAGGCTTGTCGCTGCGCCCACCCTCCCTATTAAGTCAGTGCACGGGGCAGACTCTCCCCCCACCCTCCCCGTGTGCACGCCTATGCAGATGCCTGAGTTACAGGGACATTGTAACGCGCCTACACTAAGTGCATTTATTGCGCGCGTACTCTCACGAGCCAAACGGAGGTGCAGCAGCGCCTTCGGATTAGCTGAACGATAATCTACATCCACAATTAGCACTTATTCGCAACTCGCACTTTCGCGGGGCACACAGTGATTCTCTAACTCAAATTCAGTATTTAGTCGCTTTCACACTCGGAGACAACCTACAATCTTACTACTGTAATGAACGCATTGGCACCAACCTCTCCTTATATACATTTAATAAAAAAAAAAGAAGAGAGAACAAAGAGACAAACGCCCTCGCCTACAATCTTACTACCTACAATCTTACTAATTAACTTTCATTGTTAAACATCACACATATGCATTAAAAGCAAATGCGTAAGCATGCCCCAATGTCAAGTACAACCACCACAAATTAGCGGTGACAGGTCTCCCGTTAAATAAAAAAGTTAATGCACATGCACTTCGCTCTTGTGAAAGTCCATGTGTATGTGGCACTCCTCTTGCACAAATGATGTAGCAAGAATAAAAAAATGTAGTATTGCCGTCTTCTTCAACGAAACATCTGTGATAAGAATGATAAGAAAAACAGTGTTCGCAATATTTTATTGGAATCAAAACAGTAGCAGTTCTCATGTCAGTGTAAGCATATGTATATTTCCATCTTCTTGCACAGAACCTACACCCAATACAAAACACTAAGAACGTATACAGTACACCCCAAGCACTATATACATAGGTCAGCACTTTAAGGGAGTACTCACTCAAACTCACTCACCACAATTTTGTCAGCCTTCGCACTCACTCACGTTCACACTCACGTCCACTCACGCTCACGAGTACTCGCTCACATTCACACTCACCTCCACTCACACTCATGAGTACTCACTCACGTTCACACTCACGACTACTCCCGCTCGTAGGCACTCACTTACGTTCATACTCACGCCTACTCACACTCTTAGGCGTTCACTCACGTTCACACTCACGTCCGCTCACACACTCATGAGTACTCACTCATAATCAACTCACCACGTTCAAATCAGTGTGAGTGAGTGTGAGTTGAGTGCACTCATGAGTGAGTGTGCCGAGCTATGGTCGCCGTGTTTCTCTGTGCGGCATACCTACTCACGCTCATGAGTTCACACACGTTCATACTCACGACTATTCACGTTTATACTGTTCACACTCATGAGTACTCACGTTCATACTCACGCGTACTCACCCTGAATTCTGACGTCACACTCACGTCCACTCACTCTCATGAGTACTCACGCACGCACTCACGTCCACTCACACTCATGAGTGCACGCTCACTCACGTTCACACTCACGCCCACTTACACATCAGTGCTCACTCGCGTTCATACTCACGCCTACTCATACCATGAGTGCTCACTCACGTTCACACTCACACTCATGAGTTCTCACTCACGTTCACACTCACGTCCACTCACACTCATGAGTACTCACTCATACTCAACTCACCACGTTCAAATGAGAGTGAGTGAGTGTGAGTTGAGTGCACTCATGAGTGAGTGTGCCGAGCTATGACTATATATAATTCACAACAGTAAAGCAACATGAAAGTAGTGTGGCAAATTCATCATAATGCACACTGACATGTGCACTTCACAGTACTAGTATGTAAACACAATCCAGAGAAATGGGATCTACAAGGAACTTGGTGTCAGCCTGCACATAAGGCAACTAAGTTAGTACAATAAGGCTAGCATTACTTTTAAGAAATATGCAACCATGCAGGGGAGGCATGTTGTAGATTTTAATTGAATTAGTTTGCCCTATGGCATCAAAACATGTCACACATCCTCATACAGTTCGGTTTTCTGCAGAAAAGTCCAAAATAGACCTGTGGTGTTGATTGTAGATCCACTTACCACAATTTGTAAAGGCGTTCAGCCATGCCAGCAAAATGACAACATTGCATTCATATATGGCTGCACACATAGGCGTGCGCACGAGGGGGGGGCAGAGGGGGCGGCCGCCCCCCCCCTAGTCACCTAAGAAAGGGGGGCGCAAAGTCTGCCCATACATTGACTTAATAGGGAAGGGGGGCGCTGCGACAAGCCGTCGCCCCCCTGAAGGGGGAACCCTGCGCACGCCTATGGCTGCACATACTTACTCACAAATATCTGAAAATGAACGCAGTGTTCTAGAAATATCCTTGGGAATTTGTCACCATTATCACACAACTGCAATATACCAATACTTCTATTATACATAATTACTACAGCTATGTTTACAATATTCCCATGCCAGCCACTGTCATCTGCAACCTAAAAAGTTCATCTTTAATTCCTCACTTCATGGCATGTGCATAATTACCACATTGAAAGTTAATACCACTACCATGGCTGCAAAATCAACTTGAAATTAGGCAATCACATGCCTAAAATTAAAAATTTCCTACAAGTAGTGGCTGGTGGCTTGGCATATTGGATGTGGTTGAATAGAATTTGACCACGAATCTATAGAGCCTGTAAAGCAGTCAGGAATTGAGTTCATAGTTAAAGTGTGAAAACAAAACAGCAACACACATAGAAATAGAAATGAAGAGAACAGGACAACACAGTATTAGCAACTGAAATTTAACACGTGTATGGCGTTTTTAGTCACGTTCATACTCATTCTGTGAGTGCATGGTTCTTTATTTTTGTAATTTTTTTCGCACTAAGTGTGTATATCTTTCTGTGGTTTGAATTACACTTCAGGTCCTCGTTAGTGTAGAGTGAGGCACAGGGGAGTGTTCCCAAAATACAGTGTCTTGTACACAAACAAGTGGGTGAGCAAGTCTTGCAGCTTTGCCAGAAATGTCTTCCTGAAAATAATAGAAGTCCATTAAGCTTTCCATATCCAGAAATATGAATGTCTTCGCAAAGACTCACACTTGACTATACAATTGCAGACCTTTCAAAAGAACACAAAACAAATGCAATAGTGAGATGCTGCTAAGTAGTTCCTTGTGAACTTTTTCACTTAAAGTACAGAGGGCAAAGAGTACACAACTGTAATGAAATGCGAAACAGCACCAGAAGTGTACTTTTGTCCTGTGTACCATCATTCAAGTAGTTTTAGCTGTCAGTGAAGTTAGCATTATAGTGTAAAGGGGTGCAAATTTTAGTACGATTAACCTTGGAGTTAAACGGATTTCAATGGAGGCGTAACTGCTTGACGTAACTACTCCCTTTTAGATGTGAAGCATCTTATGGCGAAGCTTAATCCGGTGGTGGTGGTGGTGTGCCGGCGTGACCACCCTTACTGCGCATGCGCAAACCCTTTCAAAAAAATAAAAATAAAAAACTCCTCTCCCCCTCTCTCTCCTCTAGGCATCCCTCCCCGCGGCAACCACACCCTCACTGCGCATGCGCCTCCCCTCCTCTCTCCCCTCTTGCGCTCCCCCTCTCTCCTCTAGGCATCCCTGCCCGCGGCGTCCACACTCCCACTGCGCATGCGCGTCCCCCCCTCTCTCTCCTCTCCTACGCTCCCCCTCTCTCCTATAGGCATACCTGCCCGCGGCGTCCACACTCCCACCGCACCCCCCTCCTCTCTCGCCTCGCGACGCCGACGCCGGCAGCGTCTGCTAGCGAGTTTCTTGGTTGAAAAAACCGGCAGATCCCACGCAATGTGGGAATCGCTATAATGCGAAGCAACCAGCAAGGAGCAAATCATGCTGATGTCATTATTAACCAAGACCTCATATTATTTACATGTTAGGACCTGTCACTTATCTTCGTCATACAGTCACGTCGCGCAATACAAATTTTGGCGTTTATCAAGCTAGTGAACTGGACGCAAGCGCGTCATGAGCGTGGCATGTAAATGTCATTTTCATGTTACCACCTGCCACTTATGTTCGCTTAATTTTTACGTCGAATCGCAGCGAGACGCGAGACCAATCTGCCTCCGTTTCGCATGCGTTCGTATTGTCGCGCTCTGCGCATCGTGCAGACGCCATCAGCGTTCCAGCGTTTAAATTGAAGGACACTTTGCCAATTTGGAACGCGATGCCCGCGTCCCCTTCCATGCATGATTTGAGACGCTCGGCCCAGCGACGCTACGCAAGCAAAGCGCTGTAGGGTCCAACGCGACCGGCGTCCGTTCGCGCGCCCCGGCGCCCAACTGGCACCGTGCCAGGGCACGGCTGGAGGGACGACCGGACAGACGGACGTGAGCATGAGACATTAAAGGCTTTCGCCTTAAAAATTTCGTGTACATCAAGCTGGCGAAATGGCCACGAGAGTGTCATGAGCGTGGCGTGCAGGTCATGTTGCACACGACATGTTATCATTTGCATATTACCACTTGTCATTTATGCTCTTCATACAATCACGTCCCTGAATACCAAATTTGGTGTATATCAAGCTAGCGAAACGGCCACGGGAGTAGCATGAGCGTGGCATGCAAGTCATGTTGCACATGACATGTCATGGTTTCCATATTAGGTCTTGGCATTTATGTTCGTCATACAGTCACGTCACGCAATACCAAATTTGGTGTATATCAAGCTAGCGAAACGGCAGTCAACGCGCCATGAGCGTGGCATGTAAATCATGTTGTACATGACATGTCATGATTTCCATATTACCACTTGTCATTTATGCTCGTCATACAGTCACGTCACTCAATACGAAATTTGGTGTATCTCAAGCTAGCGAAACGGCCACGAGAGTGTCATGAGCGTGGCATGCAAGTCGTGTTGCACATGACATGTCGTGATTTCCATATTACCACTTGGCATTTATGTTCGTCATACAGTCACTTCACGCAATACCAAATTTGGTGTATATCAAGCTAGCGAAGCGGCCGTCAGCGCGCCATGTAAATCATGTTGTACATGACATGCAGGTCATGGTTTTCATATTGCCGCCTGGCTTTTATGTTGGTCATGCAGAAATGCCTCATCGTATTAATTTTTGGATATATCAAATTAATAAAACGGCCTCAGGAGCACTATGGCCATGGCGCGTAAATCATACTTTTCATGACAAGTTAGTCATGATTTTCATGATATGACCATTCATTCATGTTTTTCATACAGTTATGTTATGCCATCCCAATTTTGGTATAAATCCCGTTAAGGATATAGCCAGGACAGCACAAAGTCGTAGGCGGCTAGATAGATAGATAGATACGCTCAAAGTCGCCGAAGTTGGCTAAGAAATGCTTCGCATTTAAAAACCGACTGCTCGCGCTGCACAACCGTTCACTGGCCACCCCTTATATATGGCAATGGATCTTGACCTCCAAGGTGGTGCCGGTGGGAGATTTCTCCTGTGCGTTGTTGAACAATAAAAATTCGCAGCGTGCGCGTTAACTAAAAGCGGAGTGCGGGTCTCTGTGTCCAGTCGGAGTATCTGTCTCTCATTGCCCATTAGCAGCGATTGGCATGTTCCAGTAGGAAACACTGCTCCATCACTGCCTGCTTTGCGCCTCCCCAGTTTTCTCTCCTGCGCAACGCTGCGATGAGCGCCAGCGTCAACGCCGCCGCCAGTGTAAGCGTTAGCGCCCGCTGCTTCACATCTACACATGGTTCCCTTTAGCGGAAGATGGTGTAATTTTTTTATATAATTATTTAGCGGAGATGAGAAAGTAGATTGGCGAGCTTGGCCGAAGTAGAGCTAGCTATCCCAAAATTATAGATATAAATAAACAGCCACAAAAAAAACAAGAACAACAGCACGAAAACAAGAAGTGAAGCTCCAGAACTCTTATGCTACAATAACGAAATTGACTAACACTAAGATTGCCCGCCCGTAGATCACACACAAGATGCAAACCGATACTAAGCTTATACAAGAAGGACATAAGTGCGAGGAAGTGTTGGCGGCAGCAGCCATCTTCAAATATTATTCTTCAAAGGCCTAATTTCGCCGCTGAGGATGCGTTTTAGGGGCGAAGCTCCTTATCCCGTGGGTCGTGCGTCCCATGTTTGTAGTAGTAGCCACCTGCTGATGACGATGACGATCGCGATGCCATACAACACGTCAGCGTGCCATACAACACATCAGCGTCATAACGATGACGCTGATGACGATGACGATCGCGATGCCACCACATGGAATGTACCCACTATGCGTCATAACGATGACGCTGATGACAATGACGATCGCGATGCCATACAACACATGGCATCGCGATATGGTCATACATGCATATCGTTTGACCACATGCAACCAACCACCATCACGTCTTTGATGATGTACCTCCGGAGCTTCGCCCACTCATCATCATTCACTCCGCGGATATGCTGTGATTTTTTTTCATCTTTGAATTCTTCCATTTGATTGGACCGCCGCCCTCCTTTAATTAAAAAAAGTTTATTTAATTTCTCTCTTTGCTGCCATAATTAATTTTATCAAAGAAGAGAAAACAGCGCTGAACTTTAGACGAACACAAAGGAAGACATACGACGACAGGCGCAAAGGAAGACAGCGCCCGTCGTCGTCTGTCTTTCTTTGTGTTCGTCTAAAATTCAGCGCTCTTTTATCTTTGCACAATGAACAAACTTGCCCAAGCCTTAGCCCTAGCATAAATTTAAAAGTGATTTTAAGACGTCCCCTCGCTACACAAAATGTAATTATGAAGACAGCAAGCACATATTGCATTTCTTTTATTTTTTTGAGGATTTTCGGACACATTTCATGAAACACCCTGTATAGGAGACTGGTCTGTATATATGTATATGCGTGTGAGTGTATATATGTATGCGTGTGTGCGTGTGTCTGAGGTGTGTTCACACCTCAGCAGCGCAGCAGAAAATATACTTTGTTCCCTACATACGTTTTTTTTTTTTTGTAGCGATTCGCGTTACGTGACAAAGGGACGGACCCACCCTTATCGTCGAGTAGGCACGGAAATGCTTACGCTCTTGAAATGAGAAATCCAGCTCCTGGCCAGACGTCATAGACGATGGTCTTCAACACTGATACAATGCAGTGCGCAGGTCGCACATTACTTCAAATGCTAATTTAAGTAACTTCAACAGCCTTACTGAAATGACTTTCGATGGTATTTTTTTTATTCAGCGGATGTTCTACGAAACACTGTAAGCACAAAATGCCCAAAAAAGGTATTGCAGCTCAACGTTCCTTTATATGACAGTGGAGAAACTGCAGCGATTACAAAATGCACATGGTTGTTGAGAATATGTGTACGCTACCAATCATCCTCGATGTCCACCAAAATCGTATGGCTTCCTTGCGCCCCTAGACAAGCAGATTAGAACAAATCCGTACTTGTTGTTCGGTGTACAAGTGCACCCTCTGCCGCATGACTGCCCAGCTTGTTTGTTTCTGCACTGATTAAAAGAGACGCCAGTAGTATGAGAAATTAAATAAGGAGAAGTGTCTTGTGCAAATTTGCAAGAAATAAGCTCAATATACACGTCCATATTAATGAGATGCGCAAAAAAAAAAAAAAAAGACATCAACCAGCCTGGCTCCGCGGACACCGATGAAACCACGAAGTTGGTGGCGTTCCCTTGGTCAGGCTAGCGCTTTTAGGTGTTTTGCAAGTCTTTCAGTTATGTTGTATCACTGCTATTAGGGGCGAAACTCCTTAGGGTGTGGGCCTGTCCCTCCTCTGTAGTATGTAGTAGTACGTAGCCACGTATAGTGGGATGTACCCACTACACGTGATAACGATGACGATGACGATTTTTTTTAACAATTCTTTGTTAAGCTTTTGAGGTGGTAGTATACTTTTATTGCATCTTTACCATAGCACTCCAATACGCAGGTTTACAAAGAAGCCTTCGCTTAAGATGCTGAGATATGTTGTATCACTGCTCCTTATTAAACACTCTTTGTTAAGCTTTGTAATGATAGTATAGCCACCACCATTTATAAACACAAAGTATCACGTGACATTGGTGTGACTATGGTAAAGCGCACGCCATTTGTTGTACTGTCACCTCCTTCCTTTTTAGGGGAAATTAGTGGGATTTACCCTATTTCTGTGGCGCATACACGTTTATGACGATGATAGTTTTCTGACAGGCCACACAGATTTCCGTGGCACATATCCATTTTTTTTGGGCTAACTGTTGCCGTCATTTTGTAGTGGACCAGTGGCGTGTAGCGGCATTTACCCAATGCCTGTTGCGCATATCCGTTTATGATGCCCCCAAGCGTTACCACGGATCCCGGTAATTAAAGGCTCGACCAAGAACAACTTCGCTGTTAAAACAAAGGTCATGAGCCAAGGCTTACTATGCATAGGCATGTTGCGGGGCTTAATTTTATGACTTTGACGGGGAAATTTGAGTGCAAAGAACAACAATCACAAGAGCGAGACAACAGGACCAGACTTTCATCTAACTTTATTTAAGGCTTCGCCCGCAAATATATCCAGACAAAACACACATGCGCAAACGGTCAAATGCATTGTCAACACACGTAGGTACTCACTTCACCAAAAAATTATCTAGATATTCAGCCTCTGCCTTGAAAAGCTTCACCGATGTGTCACTGACGCACATACCCCCTTGCTTCCTGATATGAAACGCTTCAAGCAACTCCCTTGCCATCTTATCCCTACCCCTACCCAGTATCTTTAGCTCACCTCAGTTTCGGCTCACATGCCCCGCAACTTGCGCAATGCTCGGCCAAATTTGTACCCCCACTCTTCCCAGCTCGAGAATGCTCCACCGCCCGGTCTTTAATGCAACGACCCGTCTGGCCTATATATGCCTTGCCGCAGGTCAAAGGGGATTTCGTAGACAACCCCGGTACAACAGTTAACAAATTGACTACCATGTTTTTTCTGGCAACCTCTTTATTCTCCATAACGAGAAACACGCGAGCACAACCGGGCCAGCTTCTTCGGAGCGGAGAACACCACCGGCACCTTATGACGGCTCGCCACTTTTTTCACATGGAGCGCAACTTTATGAACGTACGGCACCACGACAGGCTTTACCGTGCTCTTTTCTGGGTGGATTACATTTCCGCTCATTGACTGCTAAGTGTCCGTGTCCTCGTATGCGCTGAACTCATTCTAGTATGACCAACCAACAAGCCCGCATCGCCACCCTCGTCGATTTCTATCTTCGACCGTGCGGGAAAAAGGAAGTCCTCTATCGGTGCCGCAGGGAAACCGAGCAGGCGCTAGCGGCTCACCATCGCGCATCATTAAGCGGCCAGGGGCAGGGCCGGAGCAAATAATGTGCTCCAACCTTTCGTCGTGGCCGCATCTGCGGCACGCAGGCGATGAGCAGCGATCTGTGGAATACATGTGTGCCGCAGGCCAGACGCTGCCGGTACGCAGGCGAAGTCGCGAAGCAGCGTCCGCCGCTCGCGTCTTTCCAGGCCGGTCTCCGGTTAAGTTGGCGGTGATTTGCCGCTTGCCACCCGCGTCTCAGCGTGGGCCGTTGGTAGCAGCTGCCGCAGTCGTTTCCGGGAGTAATCTGGCTCTCTAAAGTGCACGGTACTTAGAAAGCTTTTCCTGCGCACATTACCTGACATGGGCACCGAGTGGGTCTATCGGAACATAGGCACTTAGGCTATATGGAAACAGAAAGCTTTTGTGGTGGATGGGCAGTCATTAAACACATGGGCTTCATAAACCAGAATGTTTATGGAAGCAGAGACTAGCTCGCAATATAAAATATATTGTAAATAACAGCCGTGCTTACGTCATTTGTGCAAGCATATCTTATTCCCTTGCCAGGAGAAGGTGCAATTCCGCATCTACAATAAAAAGACGATTATCATAGTTGGTCCTTCCCAGGTGCAAAAGTAACCGAGGCAATATCTTTAAAAATCTGATTGGCTATTACACATGCAGGTTGCAGAGCAGCAGCTCTATTTAATTGAATACCTAAACAGATAGGTGTGGCAAAACTGCAAGATGCAAACTGTACAACACATAGGTTGGTTTACGATAGGTGCAGTTCGTTGTTAAAACTTACTATTAAATACATTTCATCTTAACGAATTAAGTGTAACTGCTTTTGCAAGCTATACTTACAGAGTCCATGCTAGTGAGCGCCGCCAGCACAAATGAAAACAGAATTACGGGCTTCATCTTCACGGCGTGTCCGAAGACTCAATAACTACCAGATCTTGTTTAACATTCTAACAATGCGTGACATTCAGGGGGTGGGATTTATAACCTGCCTATAGGTCGTCCTTCGGATGTCTTTCATCCTACCCTTGTGTCAATCGTTCACTCGTGGCGGCAGCCATCACGAGCGTGAGCTCCCGAATGCTTCTAATAGTAACAATGTCTATCGATCGAATCGAATAGCAAACCACTCCAATCGAATATTCGAAGTCTGGAATATTCACATATTACAGTAAAGAAAAGATAAATTGGGAAGCTCGGCCCCAGGTAGAACTGGCTATCACAAGATTTAGGATACAAAATACAGGCACGAAACACAAAAACACAAAAGCGATACCACAAGAACTAAATATGAAGCTTGAGAACTCTGTCATGCACAAAAAAATGGACATAACACTGACGTTGTCACTCCCTTGATCACGCACAATCACGAACAATGCTAATGTTGTACAAGAATAACACCAGCGCGAGTAAATGTTAGAGAGACCATCCGTTTCGAAATGCTGCTCTTCGGCCAAAACTGTCATATACCAGTAGGAGACTGAAATTCTTGAGCGCTTTAGTTACAGGAGGATAATGAATAGTATATCTATAATCGGCGTTTCACCCTCTGTTACGTCAGAACACTTATGATGCATGCGCCAGAGCACACATTGTTGTACGCTGTTGTGAATCGCCGTTTCTGGCCTGTATAATCGATTGTGTCTTTCACGTCAGTGGTGCAGGAAGTTAGAAATAACATATAGCAAACTAATGAAAATGGGTTATGCAGTCATTGCACACCATAAATAGACATCAATGTGTATGTTGGATGAAAGTGAATTGTATTGCAGTAGAAAGCTTACGTTTTCCGTATTCCAGTAATACGGAATATTATCGCCTAGTCTGAAGCGTTAGGTCATGGCAACGAAGAGAGTGTGAGCAAAAAAAAAAAAAAAACGTTTTTGCTGGTTAAACCAAGGTGGTGCGCAGCTTTGACTTGGTTGTTGTTCCTAAGAACGGAGCGGAGTTATACAGGGTGTCCCAGCTATCACGCAGCGCGATTTAAAAAAAGAGGAACGGCGTTACGCGAAGCAGACCTAGTGCATATTGTTCCCAATATACTGTAGTAGCCGCTACTATTTTTTTTGTTAATGAGAATTAATTAATTAGTCATAATTAAAATTGTAACTCCAAAAATACTCACCTAATTATCAAAGTGTCAATGAGGCAAATGTGGGCATGTTGAAATGACATCTATCTGTGCTACTTTCAACAACGTACTAATTGCGTGCTAATTTTTTTCTTTCGGATTCGATTGTTGCTTCATGCATGGCCTCCGAGATTGTGCACCGGCGCGTGACCTCGGAGGCCATGCACGAAGCAACAATCAAATCCGAAAGGAAAAAATTAGCACGTTTTTCCCTGATGAAGGCCGGGCCCCGGCTGAAACGTTGGAAAAATAAACGAAGTTTTCGTTTTGCACGTCCTCTACTTCGAAGTATTATATATATATATATATATATATATATATATATATATATATATATATATATATATATATATATATATATATATATATCGGTTGGGTGGACATCTTACCTGTTAAGCTTCGCTGTTAAAAAAACTGATATAGTGATGACCTAGCATCCCGACCTTGAGCATAGACGACCTTGAGCCATTGAAAATACATGTCAGCAATAGGACGCGATAACGCGATAGCGTTAAAGAGCGCGCTTCGCAGAAATTCCGGTGTCGGCGTCGATGTCGGCGTCGTTGGTTGTGAGCAAAAAATCATATCGTCCGTGACCGAAAAATCGATAAAGATGCAAATAAAATAAATAATAAAAATTTCTAGGTACGAGTGAGGATCGAACTCAGGCCGTCTTGCTTGACGCACGTGCTTGACGCACGTGCTTCCCCGATTTCACCGCGTAACCACAAGTAGATCGAACTTCTACGCTGCTAAGTCAACCACCACCAATCGACCACTTCTGTTAAACGGAGTTCTTGGGAAATAAGGTCTCCAGTGTGAGATCATTTTTTCGGATATTTTAAAGGCGGAAGCCATGGATGCCTCAGCAAACGTAAAAAAATAATCGTGGGCGTAAACAACATCGAGTGATGCAGAAAGCATAGTCATAGGATGACGTCACCATATGATGTCACTATGGCGTCACAGGTTGCTAAAATTGTGACGTCATCATGACGTCAGCATGAAGTCACATAACGTGACGTCGCATGATGACTTCATCCTATAAACCTCATCGCTTAGTGAAAGGTGGGCCCATGCCGGAGGCGTTGCAAAAAAAGTACAGGTGCAGAAAGCTTCCAATGAGTCCGGGTTTGGAGGCAACGCTAAACAAGGCTTTGTGCAGAAAGCTTTAGGGGGCTGCGGGGGGGGGGGGGGGCAGCACAATCGACTGAGAACAAAAAGATGATGGTCTTCGCCTTCGAATTGTCTTACGCAAAAGCATGAAGGGACTATGACACTTTTGGACTGCGAACTTGGCTAGTGAACTTCAACTTCAAAAACGGCAAAGAGCACTATTGAACCACCACCCTCTTAAAGGGGCCCTGCAACACTTTTCTAAGTAGCCATGGAATGGATTCACTAAAGGAGCTTATTGCCTCACGAATTCACCGCCGCAACAATTTTCAGAATCCATCGAGTACGAGCGGAGTTACAAAGATTTGTCGCACGCTGCAATCGCATTCTCTCTTCTCTCATCCCGACGAAAGCGCTGGAAGCTAAGCAGGGAGGGTTGGCACGGGGAAAGGAAATACGTCAGGCGCACCTCGTGACCTCGATCACTTTTTCCCTTTCTTTTTCTTCGAATCGCCGCTTTTCAGTGCGATCGCGCGCGCACGCGTGGACAAGTCGCGGCCTCTCGCGGCAACCCCAGTAACGACCGAGCGCGCCATGCTCAAATCAGCCAATGGCTGATAGAATGGCTGTGACGAGTGATTTTTGAGCTTGTAGCGTCATTTGTAGAGAGCAGAGAAAGCAATTTTTAGCTGACTGAGAATTTATTGTGAATTCCAGCCCGCGTGCTGCGCTATAATATTTGGTTCGCGTGCTCTCGGGAGCCTCGACTACCGATCGGCCGCGTTTTCTGACCATGCTCAAAAAGTGTTGCAGGGCCCCTTTAAGCAAAGGTTTGCCGAGTTCAGGCCAAGCTCCGGGATGGCCGCGATCTTGGATAGCTATGAACCCTCTCGGTCCGCATAGTAGACGGAGATCAATGGAAAATTGCAATCAAGGATCGAAGAAGGTTTGGCGCTGCTTCATGATGGATTACGAAATTGATGACAACTTGCAATCCAGTATGAAGAAAGGCTACCGACTGTTTCAAGATGGATTATGCAATGACTTGTTCAAAGTCAGGAACGGCAGGGTGAAGTAATCAAAATAGACTCAGCAAGGCATCGTCCCTCTGAAGTCAGAGACTACAGGACAAATTAAGGCCGCCGCATGCCGGCGTGGCGTCACCCTAGTGCAATGGGCCAAAAACTCGGTAGTGCGACCGTGGCTCATTCCACCAGCAGACTCGCCCAAAACTCGTATTGTTATCACGGCTGCGCTGGAACGCAAGCAGCGTTGCAAGCGCTTCTTCTGTGCATGACATGCGCGGCCGCACTGGTAGCGTTCCACCCCAGTCGAAACTCTCCCAACCACTTCAGTCACGTGCCCTCTCCTCGGTAGATCACGTTACCTCCTTTCCTTTCCCCTGGTCCAGCGACCTATTTCCGCGAACGCCAACGACATCGGCATAGGGCCCTCAAGGACAGCATTGATGTAAACAAATTCAACCTAAGGATCCTGTATTAAGAAATAATGGAGAATACTTAAAATTAGTGCATAAAATAAGGGAGGACGCTATGCTGTCCGTAATAATTGTCAGCCGAACAATCCCGTTCGTGTTCAGAACACCGGATGAACGATTTAGAGCGCTGTTCTTTATATACTACGTTAACGATCTGTAAAGTCTTAAAGGGACACTAAAGGGGAAAACGATTTTTCGCGTATTAGTTAAGCACAATTTCACAATCCCGAAAACACCACTCTTACTGCGACACGACGCTTGGTAAGGGAGAAAACACGCGAAAAGAAAATGCGGATGGATGACGCCACCGTTAGATTCCCGCACCAAACACCGTGACGTCATAGATTCTGAAGGCGTCTACTGAGTCCTACGTAGCTTCTAATCAATAAAAATGAGGTACATTGTCATCTGTGGGTGCCATAGACTTAGCATACGAAGTTTCAGAAAATTTCATCGAGCCAATGTCGCGAAAATACGAAAAATACATTTGGAATCTCTGACGTCACGCGCAGATATCGGCGCCAAATTTAAAAAAATAAAACTTTAACCTTGAATTTATCCGCTAATAATGAACCTGTGATAATGAAACATATGACATTAGAGTTCTCAGAGTGCATTTTGTCAAACTAAACCAAGTCATTGTTTCACTTTAGTGTCCCTTTAAATAGACACTAAACTGAAACAATGACTGGGTTTAGATTGATAAACTGTACTCTGAGAACTCTAATGTAGTAAGTTTCACAATCATAAGTTCATTATTAGAGGAGAAATCAAGGTTGAAGTTTCGTTTTTAAGTTTCGCGCCGAAAGCTCCGTGCGTGACGTAATGGATTTTAAAACGTATTTTTCGTATTTTCGCGACATTGGCTCGATGAAATTTTCTGAAACTTCGTATCTTAGGCCTATGGCCTCCACAGATGTGAATGTACTTCATTTTTACCGATTAGGAACTACGCAGGACCTCGTAGAGGCCGTCAGAATTTATGACGTCATGGTGTTTGGTGCGGGAACCTCAAAGTCGCGTCTCCACCCGCATTTTCTTGTCGCGCGTTTTCTCACTTACCAAGCGTCGTCTCGCGGTAAGAGTAGTGTTTTCGGGATTGTGAAATCGCACTTTACTAATACGAGAAAAATCGTTTCTCTCTATAGTGTCCCTTTAAGCTGCGTGCCTGCTCCGAGTGCTATACTCGTGGACAACTTTTCATGGCCATGGAGGGAAAGCTACGGGGGCGGGGCTTCTGCACATGTGCTCCTACGCGAAGTAGTTCGGTTGAGCGCGCGCTTCTCGTACCGTTGTGGAAAGTGATGGCTGCGCACAATCAGCGTTGCAGTTCGACGCAGACGGCGCTTAGCGTTTGAGGAACGGGCAAAAGGCGCGACTTCCTCACGCGTCCAAAAAGGCAAAGTCGTAATGTCACGTGGTCGTGACGTAGACCCAGGTAGCAGGCGGCGTGTCCAAGATGAAACTCTTTTTTTGGGCCGAACTTGTGGCCGGGAAAAGGAAGGTCAGGCTACAGCAAAACACAATGTGATAGCGGCGAACAGAGGGTCCGGCCGTCGATAATCTGATCATCGTTGGAACGCGCCGTCTTTTATGCATCACGCGTCGAACTTTCCAGCCTTATCACTGGTGGTCGCGCAAGCTGTGGAATAATCTTGAGTCCTCGCGTCCTCTGCGCAATCTTAACAAAACGATCTACTACAAACGTGAAGCTTCTCGAACACAGAGGCGCGATTTGCGCCGAGCGTTTCTCACAGTTTTTGTGGGTTTAAACCGAGCACATCAAAATAACACGCATGGCACTATCAAGTAAAAAAAAATATCTCACTGGAGTGAGCTGCGTCCTGTCTGAAAGAGCTACATGTAGAAAATCAAAGTATTTTTTTACAGCGAAAGCTGTATATGGCTAGGCGAACCGTTCGCCACATGTTTCGATAATGGTCTTCATTGGTTGCGCCTTCAGTTACGTCGCTCTCTACGTCGCACCCAAACGCGCACACCATTGGCAGCGCCGTTAGTGACGCCATGCTCGGAGTCGTACCCAAGCACGCACGCCATTGGATGCACCGCCAGTGACGTCGTTCGTGCCGCCGAGCACACGCGTAGCAGTTTCAACTTATAACTTCCACATGGGTAGGCCACGGATCGTACGAACTCCCGAACAGCAGACAACTTTCGAAGAACAGCGCCTACAGCAGATCAGTGAGAGAACTCGTGTTTGCCGGGCCGATGCTGCAGTCCGGGTATACAAGAACAGGCCCTGGTGGCCAAGCGCAAGCAGCAACTGCGTACCGAAAACCCGGCAGCCTTCCAAGCCGCACTAAATTGCGAAGCGGAACGCAAGAGCCGATGCCGGGCGGATGCTGCTAACCAGGACGAAGGTCAGACTACAGCCTTCCAAGCCGCGCTAAATTGCGAAGCGGAACGCAAGAGCCAATGAGGGGCGGATGCTGCTAACCACAGGACGCTGAGCTAACTCGAGATATTTATTGAACGCATGTGACAACGGCGAGCCGAGGAAGCGGCGTTGCGTGGCAATGGAGGGAACGCGTTCGGTTGGGCCAACGCCCGCTTTCGGCGGCAGTTTCTCGAGTGAAAGAAAAGGATACCCATCCGGCTTCTCCAGGCCTTGGTCCTGAGCAGAGTGACGTATGGCCTTCCGTACCACTCGCTCGACAGAAGCGAGGAGAGCTAGGTGGATGCCCTCATTAGGAGCGCTTTTAAGGCAGCACTCGGTTTACCCATCAGCACACCCACCGAGCGGCTCCTAGCTCTCGGTATACATAACTCTTATGCTGAGCTCAGTGCGGC
The DNA here is from genome assembly GCA_030522465.1 of Rhipicephalus appendiculatus. Taxonomy (NCBI): domain Eukaryota; kingdom Metazoa; phylum Arthropoda; class Arachnida; order Ixodida; family Ixodidae; genus Rhipicephalus; species Rhipicephalus appendiculatus. Next base: position 102,379 of record JALIZH010014248.1, on the reverse strand, counting down.
GGTCCTCATCTCTCAGAGGAATCGTCTAAATGCAACTTCAGCAGGCAGGGCAATACTCACTAGGATAGGGATCGCGCCCCACCCCCAGCACATTGATGAGGAGCTGGTCGACGTAGCTCAAGAGGTCCGCCGACAGATCTCGGTCGCACCGGTGCCCAAAAAAAAGCATCACGAATTTCACGCTGAGCGACGTAATGCGATAGTAAACTGGCTCCGAAAGCAGTTCGGGTCAGCTTCTAACGTCGCGTACGTTGATGCGGCCAGTTACGATTGGCAGAGACACGTAATTACTGTCGTCGACAACAACATGACACTGCTGACTAGTGCCTCCGTGCGCAAGACCTCGGCCACAAAGGCGGAGACAACGGCCATAGCCTTAGCTGTAAATTTTCAGGAGCGTAAAGGAGAACCGTCAGTTATTCTATCCGGCTCCCAGGAGGCCTGTCGGCTCTTTTTAACAGGCCGCCTTCCGGCAATGGCACTGAGGCTGTTAGGACCCAAACTCACTCGCCACCATCGGTTGATCTGGTGCCCGGGACACGCAGGGCTCGAAGGCAACGAAAGGGCGGACGCTCTAGCTCACGCATTTTGTAACCGAGCGGACAATCCCTCTCTTTCGTTGACCGCACCAATTCTACCTAGGGAGATTCTGGCTCACCAGCGCTTCACGCGACAAAAATGTGGAACGCCTCACAAATCCCTTAATGGGGAAGACGCCGCCGACCTTCGAAAAATTCAGACGGACGTATTTCCGCATCTATTGAAATTACACGCGATACATCCAACGCTTTACCCGGCCGTGTGTCCGTGGTGCGGCGGTAGGCCGACTCTCTACCACATCTCGTGGGGATGCGATAGCAAGCCAAGCGACTTAGCCAATTTTCTCGGCAAACCTTTAATACCTATAGTATGGAGCAGTGGGAGGCACAACTCGCCAGCTCGGACCCGGGAGTGCAGCGCGCGCTCCTGGATCAAGTCCGGCGGGCGGCTAAGGCCAGTGGAGCCCTGGACGTAGGGACCCAACCATAGAAGCTCCAAGATCCCGCTTTCCCTTTTCCCTTCAATAAAGTTCCACTCTCTCTCTCTCGAGTGGCACTTTGGCTGCGACGTCTGCGACCGCCTGTGGCCGCACGTCTCAGCTTCGCTGGTTAACCACCACCTGTAAGGAGTGCTTGGGCGGTGATCTTTTAAGGCGAAAGCCTTTAATGTCTCATGCTCACGTCCGTCCGGTGTCCGTCCGTCCGGTCTCCGTCCGGCGTCCGTCCGTCCACACCCCCCACTGCGCATGCGCCAACCTATTAAAAAAATAAAAATAAAAAACCTCCTCTCCACCTCTCTCTCCTCTAGGCATCCCTCCCCACGGAGGCCACACCCTCACTGCGCATGCGCCTCCCCTCCCTCTCTCCCCTCCTACGCTCTCCCCTCTAGGCATCCCTGCCCGCGACGCCCAGACTCCCACTGCGCATGCGCGTCCCCCCCCTCTCTCTCCTCTCCTACGCTTCCCCCTCTCTCCTCTAGGCATCCCTGCCCGTGGCGTCCACACCCCCACTGCGCATGCGCGTCTTCCCCTCTCCTACGCTCCCCCCTCACTCGCCTCGCGACACCGACGCAGGCAGCGTCTGCTAGCGAGTTTCTTGGTTGAAAACACCGACTGCTCGCGCTGCACAACCGTTCACTGGCCACCCCGTATATATGGCAATGGATCTTGACCTGCAAGGTGGTGCCGGTGGGAGATTTCTCCTGTGCGTTGTCGAACGATAAAGGGAACCCGCTAAAGGGAACCATGTGTAGATGTGAAGCAGCGGGCGCTAACGCTTACACTGGCGGCGGCGTTGACGCTGGCGCTCATCGCAGCGTTGCGCAGGAGAGAAAACTGGGGAGGCGCAAAGCACGCAGTGATGGAGCAGTGTTTCCTACTGGAACATGCCAATCGCTGCTAATGGGCAATGAGAGACGGAAGACTCCGATTGGACACAGAGACCCGCAGTCCGCTTTTAGTTAACGCGCACGCTGCGAATTTTTTTATTCTTCAACAACACACAGGAGAAATCTCCCACCGGCACCACCTTGCAGGTCAAGATCCATTGCCATATATACGTGGTGGCCAGTGAACGGTTGTGCAGCGCGAGCAGTCGGTTTTTTCAACCAAGAAACTCGCTAGCAGACGCTGCCTGCGTCGGCGTCGCGAGGCGAGAGAGGGGGGGAGCGTAGGAGAGGAGAGAGAGGGGGAGGACGCGCATGCGCAGTGGGAGTGTGGACGCCGCGGGCAGGGATGCCTAGAGGAGAGAGGGGGGGAGCGTAGGAGAGGAGAGAGAGGGGGGGACGCGCATGCGCAGTGGGAGTGTGGACGCCGCGGGCAGGGATGCCTAGAGGAGAGAGGGGAGCGTAGGAGGAGAGAGAGGAGGGGAGGCGCATGCGCAGTGAGGGTGTGGTTGCCGTGGGGAGGGATGAGGAGAAAGAGGGGGAGAGGAGGTTTTTTTTTTTAAAGGGTTCGCGCATGCGCAGTAAGTGAGGCCCCGCGGCACACCACCACCACCACCACCGGATTAAGCTTCGCCATAAGATGCTTCACATCTAAAAAGACATGGACATAATCAGTGGAATGGCCACACGCTTTCGCCGAACACACTTTGGAATGTACAAAGTGTCCTTCAATTTTTTATATCTAACGCAGAAAAAAATGGACTCAATTTTGGGACTACGTTCTTTGGCGGCAGGATACACGCGATTTCGCTCCGTAGCCTTCGCTCCAAAAGTTATTCGCCGATGAGGACCAGGGACCGCTGTTGGAGCCGATTGGAAAGTACTCTCAATTCATGCCTTTCATATTTCAGCAACACCAGCAGCGCAAGGTGTTTCCGCATGTTTGCTAAAGCTACTTACCTGATCTACGAGCATCTCAGGCTTATGAGAAGGCATGGCACTGCTCTTGACAGAAGGCATCCTGTCTTATTTCAAGATCTTGAATCGACGCAAGTAGAGTAGGATATAGTCGTCTCGCGCCAAGTAATTATGTGCAAACAGTGTGGATAATCCCACAACGTGGAGCACCAGAATTGGTGTTTATCGCAACTACGGCCGCTACATAAAAAAAAAAAAGAGCCCTTCCAACAGTTTGTGAAGAGGGAAGGTCAGCGAAGCTGAGGAAGCGTCGTCGTCGGCAGCATTGAGTCGACGGCGATGCAGTCACTTGCCCATCGGGGCGCGCCGACGTTTCTCGTACTGCCAATGCTTCTCTTTGGAACGCACGACAGGCTTCCGACCCATGCGGAGCCCAAAGAGCAACTGAACATGTCGCTAGCGCGATCTCTCCCGTCACGATACAACAGACAAACGCGACTAATTCATGAGACGTACTGGAGAAAGACTATGGCGTCTTATTAAAGACGGCTACGCCAATCGCAGCGCGCATACTAGTGCGGGCGCACTCATGTGGCTGCCAGTGTGAGCTGGGTCGTGTAACGCAAGGAGCGGGACCTAGGGTTCCGCGAAAAGCGCGGTCTAACGCGTGCTTTTTACAATCCTAAGTTTTAAAAAAATGATGGCAGCTTCTCCCTAGTGGTGTCAAGCCTGAAGGAAGAGGGGAGCTCGGTGGCCTTCCTTTTTTTTTTGTCTTCATTTTTATCTTTCTTTGTTCTCTTTCTGTTTTTCTCGTATCTTTTTTTTTGTTATGTTTCGTTGTTTTGTTTCTTGTTTTGCTGTATCTGTTTCTTTCTATTTCTTTTTTTTTCTATTTTTTTTCTGTATCTATTTCTTTCTCTTTCATCCCTTTCTCTCTGTGTCTCTATTTATCACTTCCTCAATCTTTCTATCTCTTTCTGTCTGCTTCTTTCTCTCTTTCTTTGTTTCTCTATATTTCTGTCTTAGTCCGTCCCTCCTTCCCGCGTCCCACATCACCACAGCGCATGCGCGTGCCCTCCCACTCTCTCTCTCCTCTCCTTGCTCACCCCCCTTTCTCTCCTCTAGGAATTCTACTCTACGGAGCGGCGCCCGCGTCCCGCGTCCTACACCCCCACAGTGCATGCGTGTTCCCTACCCCCCTCTCTCTCCTCTCCTAAGCTCACCCCCTTTCTCTCCTCTAGGAATCGTCTACTCTACGGAGCGGCCCCCCGCGTTCCACACCCCGACAGCGGATGCGCGTCCCCTCCCCCCTATATCTCCTCTCCTACGCTCACCCCCCTTTCTCTTCTCTAGGAATCCTATACTCTACGGGGCGGTGCCCGCGTCCCACAGCGCATGCGCGTCCTCTCCCCCCTCCTACGCTCACCCCCCTTTCTCTGCTGTAGGAATCCTCTACTCTACGGAGCGGCGCCCGCGTTCGACATCCCCACAGCGCATGCGTGTCCTCTCCCCTCTCTCCTACGCTCACCCCCTTTCTCTACGCTAGGAATCCTCTACTCTACGGAGCGGCTCCCGCGTCCCACACCCCTACAGCGCATGCGCGTCCCCTGTTTTCTCCAACGGTTCGCCCCGTTCTCTCCTCTAGGAATCCTCTACGGAGCGGCGCGCGACAGGTGGTACGACAGCTGCATACTCCGCTGGGGGGCGTTACGGTAGTTCCGCGGTATCAAAATGACGGAGCGCGCCTCATTCTCTCTCCTGTGGAGCGCCGCGATGAGCGCCCGGACCGCTGCCGCGAAACGGGAGCGGCGACGTTTCTCCCGCTCAAGCTAACCATCTGCCCGCTGCCTCGCATCCACACATGGTTCCCTTTAGCGGGAGATGGGGAAATTTTTTTTGTTATGTTTCGTTGTTTTGTTTCTTGTTTTGCTGTATCTGTTTCTTTCTATTTCTTTTTTTTTGTATTTTTTTTCTGTATCTATTTCTTTCCCTTTCATCCCTTTCTCTCTGTGTCTCTATTTATCACTTCCTCAATCTTTCTATCTCTTTCTGTCTGCTTCTTTCTCTCTTTCTTTGTTTCTCTATATTTCTCTCTTTCTTTCTCTTTCTGTCTTCCTTTCTATTTTTCTGCCTCTATTCCGTGTCTTCATTTTACCTCTTTCTATGTCTTTCTCTGTGTTTTTATCGTTTGATGTATTCATTCCCATTATTTCTTTCTAATTTTTTTCTTTCTATTTTTCTCTTTCTGTCTACTTCTCCTTTCACGTGTTTCACGCGCTCCACTTCGCCGATCGCAGTTTTCGTTTAGCGCTCACACTCGCTCTACTTCGTAGTGGGGCTCGCCCAATACCTGCGGCGCATACCCCTTGGGGGAGTTTTGCACGACGGAGCACAAGTTACCGATAACTTAAACAGCTTCGCTGTTAAAGCTCCGCCTACCCGGCGTTTCATACGACATCGCGAGATGGCGCGATGTCTCTGTCTGAATTAGGGTGGCGCTTAGTGAGTGCCGCCCGGGCCGCCTCTCCAAGGTGCAGGGTGGTGACACCCTTTGTCCATGTGAACGCCATATATGGTAGATGTCACTGACGCGGATGCCGCCTCTCTTAAGGTGACGTGCAAACATGATTACAGACACGGGCGTCAACATGCAGAAATAACGACCTTCGATAGAATGAACAAACTCAAAAATTATATATTATTGTATTATATTATATTCAAGTTATCTGACATAGCGTGCGTCTGCGTGTTCAACACATGGCGGTTCTGTAAGAGTACATGAGTACTCTTTCTTACTAGCCCTAGACAGCTGCGCCGTAAAAAATTAGGGGCCCTTCCTATATTTGGGAAAATGGGGGCAGGCGACTCATGGCGCACTTTCTTTCTTTCTTTCTTTCTTTCTTTCTTTCTTTCTTTCTTTCTTTCTTTCTTTCTTTCTTTCTTTCTTTCTTTCTTTCTTTCTTTCTTTCTTTCTTTCTTTCTTTCTTTCTTTCTTTCTTCTTTCTTTCCTTCTCTTAAGGCCGAGTTTAACGAGAGCGGGAGAGCTTTGGTAAAGCTAAGTGCGTGAGAGGGAAGCCTTGTGCAGTGAGTTGAGCCTGCTGGAGAAAGGGTAGCAACGTGGAGAGGGCAAAGCCGGGTGGGGAGAGATCAGGAGCGCGATTGAAAGGAATCGACCAATGGTAGAGCGCGCTCGAGCACAGGCAGTGCAGGTGAGAGAGGAGGAAGGGCGCGCCGAGAGTTGGCGAAAGCGGAGGAAACGTCCGGTGATGCCACCCAGCTCCGCTTTTAGATGCGAAGCATCTTATGCTCGGGGCTATGTCCGTCCCTCCCTCCCGCGTCCCGCGTCCGGCCACTTTCATGAAGTAGGCAAGCACCCACTATGCGAACCAGATCGCTGTAGTGCAATAAGACCGTCAACCACCACTACAGTCACCAGAGTCATGGCCGAGAGCACAGAGAGGCTGCTTAGCAATGGCTAGACAGCTGGTATGTCGCCCAGGTTGACTCCATTCCTTGATCTTGCTTGCATGTGTTTGGGAGGGGGGCTTAGTACGTCCCGCGTCCCACACCACCACAGCGCATGCGCGTCCCCTCCCTCTCTCTCCTCTTCTACGCTCAACCCCTTTCTCTCCTCTAGGAATCCTCTACTCTACGGAGCGGCGCCTGCGTCCCACACCCCCCCGCAGCGCATGCGCGTCCTCTCCCCCCTCCCTTTTCTCCTACTTCATCCCCTTTCTCTCCTCTACTCTGCGGAGCGGCTCCCGCGTCCCACACCACCACAGCGCATGCGCGTCCCCTCCCCCTTTCTCTCCTCTCCTACGGTTCCTCCCGTTCTCTTCTCTGGGAATCCTCTACGGAGCGGCGCGCACGACAGGTGGTGCGACAGCTGCATACTACGCTTGGGGCGCCACGGTAGTTCCACGGTATGAAAATGACGGAGCGCGCGCGCCTCATTCTCTCTCCTGTGCAGCGCCCGGGCCGCTGCCGCGAAACGAGAGCGGCGACGTTTCTCCCGCACAAGCTAATCATCTCCCCGCTGCTTCGCATCCACACATGGTTCCCTTTAGCGGGAGATGGGGAAGTTTTTTTTATCAGCTTTCGCGACGTTGTTTGGTAAGGCTGCGCACTTTCTTTCTTTCTTTCTTTCTTTCTTTCTTTCTTTCTTTCTTTCTTTCTTTCTTTCTTTCTTTCTTTCTTTCTTTCTTTCTTTCTTATCGCATCGCGCGATGGTCCCTTCTAACTATCTTCTTCCATGCCGGGAACTGATCCTTCACCCTCATGATTAGAAGAGCAACGTTTCTGTACCGCTTCTAAGCATGAGGCAGCAACGACTGTCATGCGTTCATATCCATAATGATAGTTTCTGGAGTTTTACGTCCCAAAACCACAATATGATCATGAAAAACGCCGTCATGGAAGGCTTCGGAAATTTTGACCTGCTGGTGTTCTTTAACGTACATCTAAATCTAACTACAGGCCTCTAGCATTTCGCCTTCATTGAAGTGTGGCCGTCAAGGCCTTGATTCGAACCCGGCTGACCAAGTACTCGATCGTTACTTAATTCAGGATGTGTGGCACCTGGTGTGATCCTTGCGCTACGCAACACTACGTCTGTTCATGTGATTCCTCGCCCGACTTGACGCCTTTATAGGATATTTTTACAAAGAAATTTCATGCAGTGGCGTGTTCCTTGGAATTTGTTTTTTTTTTTAGGTTGGTTGTGCGCCTTCACAGGCGGCTTAGCTATTTTGACCACTCTGTATATACAATTAGGTACGTTTATAATACATACCATGAAATGAAGAAAGGAAAACCAGCGAAGCTGTATACGGTAGAATACTCGACTTGCAAGCATAGTGCTGGGTTCAAAACTCGCGCGAACCCCAGTTTTCTTCTCTCATTGTGCGCGACAGCTGCAACGGACACAGGCTGCGGTGGCGAAGAACTACGCCGCCAAAATCGGCAGCCTGGCGAGCTCATAAGACCTCACGTCATCAAACAAATTGCACTCTGTTATCATTAGCGTTCCGTAAGAAAATCAAACCCACCACTCTCGTATTTTTCTTGGTTTACAAACTATGTTTTTGTCACATTTCTGTATTTTGTTTCTTTTCTTTCTTTTAATAACTACTGTCACGCGATATTTGGCCAATCCCCCGTAGTGGGTTGAGTCATCTCACGAGGAGCCAACCAATCAACCAGAAAAGGTAGAAGAAGAGTAAGCATCCGCCATGGCTTCAGGTATGGTGCATTCGTGTTAGATTTGATTGTTTGGTATGTCCGCCGCGGTGGTATAGCGGTTAGGGTGCTCGGCTGCTGACCCGAAGATCGCGGGTTCGATCCCGGCCGCGGCGGTCGCATTTCGATGGAGGCGAAATGGTAGAGGCCCGTGTACTGTGCGATGTCAGTGCACGTTAAAGAACACCAGATGGTCGAAATTTCCGGAGCCCTCCACTACGGCGTCTCTCATAATCATATCTTGGTTTTGGGACGTTAAACCCCAGATATTATTATTATATTGATTGTTTGGTCGGTGGGCTTTACCGTCCCAAAGTGACTGAAGCTATCAGAGACGCCGTAACGGGAGGCTTCGGATAATTCCCACCACCTGGGGTACTTCAACGGGCGCTGAAATCGCACAGTACATGGGCCACTACCATTTCGCCTCTATCGCTATGTGACCGCCGTGGTCGGGATCGAACCCGCGACTTTCGGGCAGTGTTGTACACGTTCCTCTAAAACAGGAACGAAAGCTCGTTCCTCGTTCCTTCCTAATTTCGGAACGAGTTCCCGTTACAAGTTCCTCAATTGTTAAAGGAACTCGTTAGAGTTACATTTCGAAAATTGGAACGTGTCGTTACATTGACGTTACATTTGAATTTTTAACAAATATATAGTGTCGGATAATCCAGGGGCTAAATCAAGTCAGCGATTTAAAGCTCCTATCGAGCTACATATATCAAACGAATTTAACATTGTCGACAGCAGGTTATATGTAGGTATAGAAATCTAAATAAACGCTCCTAGACAAATTTTTAGAGACCACCAGCCTTCCTATATACATGTCTAACTGCAACTTTCGTGCTCGTCTATTTAAGCCCAACGATTTTCGGTCTTCAAAGGTGCAGTCAGGATACTGCACTTCAGATATTCAAATTGAAATGCCCATTAATGCGCCAATATAATTAAATTTCTTCCACAAGAAATCGCATATAAAGAGACAATACTTAGGCGTTTAATGAGCACGCAATAAATATTTCAGTGTGAGCAGAAAATAATGTTCAGGATACACATTTGCACCTTAGTAAAGTCCCCTGTTCGCAGTCAGCGAACACATTTCCGTATATATCGTTTACTGTCTTTCTATCTTTTTCTCTCTTTCTTGCCTTTCGTTCTCTATATTTTTCTCTTTCTCTATATATTTTTCGCTATCTCTATCTCTCTTTACGTTTGCTCGCCTTCTATCTTTTTCTTTTTCTCTGTCTCTCTATACTAGTTTCCCCATCCTCTTTTTCCATCTCCTCATCATCATTTCCTCTTCACTCACGCTTGATATACTGTACTATACAAGGCCGTGCTATGCACTTCTAGCGTGCCCGCATGTTCCAGAAATACGCGTAGGCAATAATTTCGACAACATCCTACTTCATTATTATGGTCACTCAGCTAAGAGATGTACACGAGTAAATGGAAAGTCAACCAGAATGGTATATTGCATTGGTGAGGTGTTTATCCTCACCGCCGTTCTAGTATATAATAGGAAAAGGCCGTTACTTGATGTATTCGCTCTAGAGATGAATGCGAATTCTTCAGTACTGTGTTCATCGTTGGGTCGTGATACGAGCAAAATGAATGTATTAGTTCTCTGTACGTATTGAATTGCTCCAAAGTGCCGTGCCTATATTGAATAAATACCATGAAAGAAAGAAAAACTAGTAGCCGAGTGGTTACGACGCTCGCCTTCAGATCGTGGATAGGCGGTTTCGCATCTCGCCTCACTGAAAACTTTTTGTAGCCAAGAATTTATCTCTTTCTCTTTCTTTGTATCCCTTTCTTTCGCTCTCTCTGTACTCGTTCTCTCGCCCCATCAGTGTTATCGCATCCCGCGCCGGACAAATCAGCGCTCGTGTCTGGGAGCGAAGCACAAGAGGACGGCGATGACGAAGAGAGTGCGTGCCGGTTCATGATGATAATTTTCTTTCTACGACACATGGAAACCTCGAGCATAACATCTCTGTTGTAAAACATCAACTGATGACAACGCCAAGTATCTTGACGTTGTCATCAACAGCACACTATCATGGAATGATCATGTTCGCAGGGTATCAGTTAAGCCAGTCGCGTGTTGAACTTCCTGCGATGAAATTTCAGAACCGCACCCTCTGTTCTTAAACAAGCTCTTTACGTGTCAAATGTACGCCCGATTTTAGAATACGCTTGCACTGCTTGGGACCCGGCTACTAAGGTTAATATAGATGCATTGGGGTGCATCCAGAAACGTGCCGCCCGGTTTGTGACGGGTGATTACATCACTAGAAGGTGAAGCGAAATCGTTAGTGTACTTGGATGGCCATAACTGTCCTAATGGCGTAAATATATCAGACTGTCTTTTCTACAACATAATCAATGACTAAACCGGAATCGATAAAAATAAGTACATCAAACCACCAACCTACATCTCATCACGGCGGGACCATTCTTTAAAAGTAGGCGAATACAATTGCCGAACGAGTGCTTTTTTCAAATACCTTTTTTCCGAAAACTATACATGAATGGAATAGTCTTCCGTCAAGTATTGTAACCGCACCTAACACAGCGTTCCCTTCCCTTTTAAAAGAGTATGTTGTTACCCAATGTCACTTTTTTCTTCTTTTTTTTCCTTTCATCTATTGTAAACGTTTTTTCATTTAGCAAAGGCGGAAATGTCCAGCCCATGTATTTTGTGCATCTATTGAATGCTGCGATTCGCCTATCTTGATTTGTTGTTTTGTTTGTACCGCACAATTTGTTTTCTTTTACGTGTATGTACTTTTGATTTGTAAACCCCCCTACAACAATGCCCCTAGAGGGCGCTGTAGGTACATGTATAAATAAATAAATAAATAAATAAATAAATAAATAAATAAATAAATAAATAAATAAAAAACTTTTCCTCCCGCACGTGGTCAGCCTCGGCGTCTTTCGCTTCCCCTGCGTACTCCCGGAGGGTGCCTTGAAGTTAAAACCAGGATGCATCGTAGTCACTTTTTGATAGGCGAGCGCTATATTTTCGCACCTCACCAGGTCGCCCATCCGCCCTGTTCCGCATGATGTGCCGCGCGCGTGCGCCTGTTGAATGCCGTGGAAGGTTTACAGAAGGAACGCCGTTCCCTCTACCGTTCCTGCTTAAACGTAACGAGTTACCGTTACAGTTCCACCGATCCTGAATGGAACGGTGGCGTTCCTCCGTTCCTGCCAAAAGGATGTAGTTCCTGGAACGTCGTTCCTTGGAACGCCGTTCCGTACAACGCTGCTTTCGGGTCATCAATTGAGCACCGTAACCTAGCGCACCGCGGTGGCTCATTCGTATTTGAGTATTGCTGCATATTACTGAGGACGTCTTCAAGTGCGGCGATCGGTCGGATCACAGTCGGAGTAGCCCGCAGAAATGCACCATTACATATATCTTTACGGGCGACCGTAACTTGTTCACTGTTGACTAAGGCGCACTGCCTATGCTGCAGGCGACGGCTGCTCACATGGTGCTTTTTTGTACATGTCAAAATGGACGCCATCTTGGGACGTTGCTATTTATCTATTACTTTCGGTGGTACTTTCAATACTGCGTAATGGCGTAATAGGCACGGCGTCTCAAATAATTGAAGAATTAAGCGTAGAAGGCTATTCCTGTCGGAGGGTGTGAAGGTTAAAAGGAGATTTCCCAAGAGGTCATTTTGTACAACGTGGCAGTAGCAACGTGGTCGTGTAGTAATGGCAGTTGGAGGATCCCATGCGACACACAAGGACATCTTTTCAATTAACGCTATCATGTATGCTAATGATAGGGGTCATTGAGTTAACAGTGCGTTTTTACGTCGTCTTCGAGGAAAGAAAGCTGTGCATGAAGCGCGCGCGCACGCAACGCAACACAAACACACACACACACACACAAACACACACACACACACACACAAACACACACACACACACACACACACACACACACACACACACACACACACACACACACACACACACACACACACACACACACACACACACACACGCACGCACGCACGCACGCACGCACGCGCACTCGACCGCGAGCGCATAAATACAAAACTTCACATATATACACATACTCTCACGAACATTCGTTGTGTCATTTTGCTAAGGTGTTATCAGGGGTGTTCTCAGAGAGCCTACTGGGAATCCGCATGTAAAAGGCGGCAAGGATAAAACCTTCGGCTTTAGCTATCTAGGTTCAATTCTACTCGATGGAATCACGTCCGCCATGAATTGCAGGTCACAAAAAATCGTAGAAAAGAGTGCTTACGAAATATCGTCTGTTACCAAGTTACTGCCTAGAAAACAGCGTTACGCAACAAATAGATTTAACGCACGAAAAGAGTGCCAAGAGTTGGAAATTCAAATAGGTAGTCCACCGGGCTGTTTACCGGATACAGTCTGTCGTACACATACGGCAGGGACTGATCAGCTTCTGATAACCTCCTCGATAGCGCTATAAGCGGTCGCTCTTTGTGTTCCAGGAGCGGCCACCGCTGACGCATCGACTACTCAGCCACTGCCATCACCAAGTGATGAAGATGGTGAGTTAACGCTTCAGAATAAGTGGCGGTTGTTATCATATAGTTATCAAATTTCTCCGTGCCTCGCCCTAATTTGCCTAATCGCAGCATTCACTATGTGAATTTAATCTGTACCAATAACACTTTTACACGCATTGTAACAGAACAAAATAAGTTGCGTTATTTTCTCGAGACACTTAGCCCTTGTATTTGCTCTTTGTGCGGCTTTTGCTGCATTCCTCCACCACTGTATTCTCGGGTTTTATTTTTTTTTATTTTTACCTTTGTGTTACAAAAGTGTACCTTAGCGCGGCCTAGAGCTTTCGTGGACCCTTTTCAAGAATGAATGAATGAATGAATGAATGAATGAATGAATGAACGAATGAATGCAACCTCTGAAATCATCCTAAGGCATTGTTCACTACGAAGTGGAGGGCGAGAGCGTATGAAACATGCGCGTACACGCCCCAAGGAAAGCAGATGCATGTCTTGAAAAAGACAAGGCCACTTTTCTAAACATTGTCTCCAATGACACTCCGTGTTCGGAGATTTTTCAGCTCTTGAAGCTTGCCTTTTTTTCTGACCTTCTAAGAAAGCGTTCTCCCTTACAATCATATACCTGCTATCATATCTTAAGAATGGGGACAAAATTTGCGTTATCTGCACATGATGTCTTGAGTTACATACAGCCCCGTACGCATGTACACTTGTATGGATGGTAGAAAAAGAAAAACACATGGCGATATCTGCCTTATACGCGACATGGTTATGAGGCATGCCGTAGAGCGAAGGACTACTCATTTATGTTGACGACATGCGGTTCAATTATATGCGCCGAAGCGCAAGCACGCGTGTATTCTTGTATTTTGCTCCCATTGAAATTCGGCCATTATTATTGCTATTCGTACCGGCGCCCTTAGCTGAGCAGCACAGCATCTCAGACTAAGTATTAAGGCGAAAAAAAAAAGCTGGCAGATCCCACGCACTGTGGGAATCGATGTAATGCGAAGCAGCCAGGAAGGAGCAAATCATGCTTTACATAATTTGCATGTCATGTTTTACATGTTAGGACCCGTCATTTGTGTTCGTCATACAGTCACGTCGTGCAATACCAATTTTGGTGCATATCAAGCTAGCGAACCGGACGCAAGCGCACCATGAGCGTGGCATGTAAATGGCGTTCTAGATGTCATGCATGCCAAGATTTTCATGTTACCACCTGCCACCTATGTTCTCTATGCGGTCATGTCACTCAATACCAACTTTGGTGTATATCAGGCTAACGAAACGGCCGCGAGCGCGCCATGAACGTGGCATGCAAGTCATGTCGCACATGACAAGTCATGATTTCCATATTACAACTTGCCATTTATGTTCGTCATACAGTCATGTCACTGAATACCAAATTTGGTGTATCTCAAGCTAACGAAACGGGCGCGAGCGTGCCATGAGCGTGGCATGCAAGTCATGTCGCACATGACAAGTCACGATTTCCATATTACCACTTGCCATTTATGTTCGTCATACAGTCATGTCACTCAATACCAAATTTACTGTATATCAAGCTAACGAAACGGCCGCGAGCACGCCATGAGCGTGGCATGCAAGTCATGTCGCACATGAGAAGTCATGATTTCCATAATACCACTTGCCATTTATGTTCGTCATACAGTCATGTCACTCAATCCCAAATTTGGTGTATATCAAGCTAACGAAACGGCCGCGATCGCGCCATGAGCGTGGCATGTAGATCATACTTTTCATGACAAGTTAGTCATGGTTTTCATGATATGACCAGCCATTTAGTTTCGTCATACAGTCATGTTATGCCATACCAAATTTGGTATAAATCGCATTAACGATACGGCCAGGAGAGCACAAAGTCGTAGGCGGCTAGATAGATAGATTTAAAAATTTAATGTCTTATGCTCACGTCCGTCCGTCCGTCCGTCCATCCATGCCCTGGCACGGCGCCAGGTGGCCGCCGGGGCGCGCCAATGGACGCCGGTCGCGTCGGTTGCGCCTCGCGTCGGACTCTACAGCGCTCGCGCTTTGCTTGCGTAGCATCGCTGTGCCCAGCGTGCCCACTCATGCAAGAAGGGAGACGCGCGCATCGCGTTCCATTCTGACCGACCCCCTTCTCAATGGACACAGGCGTTCGCCGAACACACTTTGGAATTTACAAAGTGTCCTTCAATTTTTTTACCACGGAGGGTTTGCCTGTATCAATGCCATATATGCGTGTGGACGAGTTTGCGTGCAGAAGACCGCGTATATGCCAGGAATATATGATGTCAAGATATAAAAACCAACTTCAGCTTAACCATCCTTTTACGCTGTGCTAACAGCACCGTTAGCTGGTACAGGGCCTTACTGTCAAAAGGTGTTCTTGCGCGGGCCTCTATTCATTTCTTTTTTATGCCAGAGTTGCCTTGCAATGCTTCACTTCGCGAATGTTGTAAACAAAAGCAGACATGTATTTACGAGACGCGCGACACGTAGTCCTTCCTCGTGCAACTAAACCTATGTAAAAGGTATGCTGTTGTTGGCTGTGAGATTTATTGTTGAAGGTAAAGTTACAGTCCAAAGGGGTTGTCTTTTTTTCATTTTTTTACTCCTGCTCATGACAATACTCCTGATCTTTCACTTTGCTTCTTTTTGCGCAGACAAGATGGCAGAGTAAGTAACAAAAGTGCACAATATTACCGAAGCATATTCCGTTGTGATCCTTTTCTTTCATAACAATCTCACCTGATGACATACCGCGCCATCTAGCCATTCCCCTCATCCAACGCGAATTGTTACTTGAGTGCCACTATCTTTAGTAGAGTAAGGAATTATTAGCCATCGGTTTGTCGAGCTATCCATTAGTGGAAACTTGCTTGCGTTCACTCAACACGCGATCACTGTACATTGCACGTCAGATATCTGGTGATTGAATAAAAATTTTAATTACCAAACTCGACGCAGCATAAACAGCGGGTAGAGCCATTTCAAGGGTTAAAAGAAATCATTTCGAAGGTATACCTGACAGGACTAGGAAAACGCAACGCTGGATTTTCTTCTAGCAGTTCTTTGAGCTGTTAGAGCTGTTGAGCCTTCCCTCGTTAGCCAGCATGTTCTTGCCGCCGCAGAAACGATGCAATTCACGCTGTACGAACTCAAATTCAGTTGATTGGGAAAATTTACACCATCTTCCCAAAGGGAACCCTGATGGGATGCGAAGCAGCAGCGTTGCGCACGGGTGGCGTCACGGGTTGAACGGCGCTAACGCGGGTGCTGCGGTGAGCGCTGGAAGATTCGTTTGAAGCGTTGGCTGGCGTAGGTCTTGTCGTTGCGCGTCAGGCGGCAGCTGCGGGCGCTGCGGCGAGCGCGCGGCAGGTGAGGGAGAGAGTGACGTCAGCTGCGCACTGCGAGGGGAGCGTGACGTCAACGCGCAGCTGCGGCGTGACCTACTTGGCACCACTCCAACACCTGCGGCGAGGGGAGCGCGTTGCAGCGCGTTCGTACGGACGCACGGAGGGACAGCGTTACACAGGCTAGTCAAAGAGCTGCTTCGCATCTAATAATATGCAAGCGAGAAAACGAGGAAAACGAGAGTACGATATCGGAGCAGAGAAATCGGAACCGATGCTTGCCGGGTGCAGGTAAATCGACAATGTTTATTACTTGGTTACATGCTTGTGAAAAGTAAAAACAGAAAGGCGTGGAATTCTTTTTCAAACAATGTGGCAGAAGTATTTTAGAGACCGTAGGCGATAAAAAAGAATGGCCTTGCCAACTGTAGATAGAACTTGTATAATTGATCCTACAGCTTCGATTATGAAGCATGAAGTTGGGCGGTCTGTGCGTGAGACAGATAAATATAAATCCTTTGAAATGATAAGTATGATGGAGTACTTATTGATGGTGTTACGCCGCTTGCAATAGCGTGATCCTGCCAACTTATGCGAGATAAGCGCAACTAAAGATAAGCACGATATAATTTTTTTCCTGCGATTTGCACAGGGACCTGTGCTGATGGTGATGAAAACGCGAGCACATTCCGTCGAAAGCTATAGACCAACTACATGTTTGTAAACAGCGGTAGGCACCGTTGATATATTTAGGCGCTTGTATCGACGTCGCGGCGCGTAGGCTCCGCCCAGCCGGCACAGCTCGAAGCTCGCTACCGTCCTCTATGATCATGTGAGAACTGGTGAAGCCGCTTCAAAAGCTGCCGCCGAGCACCGCGTGGGGCGCTTTCCGCATGTTCACCAGCGGCTGTCGCGACAGAGGAAGCTGCAGCGGCTCTAAGAGGGGCTCTGGAATGAACATATAAAACGTATGTTGACGTGCAACTCTAGCTCCGAGAACCTCATCATAACATGAGGTATCGTAACGGCAGGAAGGTGACTGATTTGGGAAATGTCATCGACGTTGCGGCAGTCAAAGACACACGTAGGCTTTAATTTGGGAACTAATGCAAGAACAACCGACTCTGCTCAGCAAGATGCTCTTGGGCACGATATACGAATGCGAGAATTTAAAATATATAGTTACAAATCGTTACGGTAAATCTTAGCTTATAACAAATGTGCCGGGGAAGTTATTTATGCAAACAGCGAGCGCGATGTCAGCGACACTTCTCATCTGCGATACGGTTGCGATAATGCTACAGCTACATGCTGTGGACAAGGTGGTTACGTGTATACCTGTTAAATCCGCTAGCCGCGGGCCGCGGCTCTCTCAGTACGCTCAAGTCGAGACTGCGAAATGCATACAGCGCTTAAACAGACTCGGCAAGCTTCCAGAGCGCCGTTTTTCTATGAACTATGACAGCAAAAAAAAAAAAAAAAAAAAAAAAAAAATGCCCCCCACCTCCCCGAAGGGAATCGTGAGGAAATGCGAATGCATTTCGCGCGCACTTCACTCCATTTATATATGGTGGTTGTGGTTCGAAGAAGGAAAAAGCGCCAAATTTCTGCAGCCTGGTCGGGAGCACGGCGCAGCGCCTGTTTTTTTTTTCTTTTTGCTTTTTTTCTTTTTTTTTTATTCTTTTTTATTTTTTTAAAATTT
Source organism: Rhipicephalus appendiculatus (assembly GCA_030522465.1). NCBI lineage: Eukaryota > Metazoa > Arthropoda > Arachnida > Ixodida > Ixodidae > Rhipicephalus > Rhipicephalus appendiculatus. The sequence goes on along the minus strand of JALIZH010014248.1, from coordinate 84,692 downwards.
TTTCTTAATATTCTTTTGTTCTTTTTCTTGTTTTTTTTTTCTTTTTTTATTTTAAATTTTTTTTTTCATATATAGCTTCGCCGAGCTCCCGCGATGCGAGCGCCCTCACGCACCAGAGCGCGCTCCTCCTCTCCACTCACTATAAGACCTGCCGAGGCCACCGCGGACAACGCCAACTGCCGGATTCCTGACATAGCCCTGACTAAGAAATGCATTCGCATTTAAAACTGGGGATGCGTAAAGCAAGCAGCGATGGAGCGGTGTTTCCTACTGGAACATACCAATCGCTGCTAGTGTGCAATGAGAGACAGAAGACTCCGACTGGACACAGAGACTCGCAGTCCGCTTTTAGTTAAGGCGCACGCTGCGAATTTTTATTGTTCAACAACGCACAGGAGAAATCTCCCACCGGCACCACCTTGGAGGTCAAGATCCATTGCCATATATACGGGGTGGCCAGTGAACGGTTGTGCAGCGCGAGCAGTCGGTTAGCAGACGTTGCTCGCTAGCAGACGCTAGTCTGCTAGCGAGCCGCAGACGCTAGCAGTCACAGGCAGCGTCTGCTAGCAAACTCGCTAGCAGACGCTGCCTGTGTCGGCGTCGCGAGTCGAGAGAGGGAGAGGGGGGGGAGCGTAGGAGAGGAGAGAGAGAGAGGGGGGCGCGCATGCGCAGTGGGGAGTGTGGACGCTGCGGGCAGAGATGCCTAGAGAAGAGAGGGGGGAGCGTAGGAGGGGAGAGAGAGGTGGGACGCGCATGCGCAGTGGGAGTGTGGACGGCGCGAGCAGGGATGCCTAGAGGAGAGAGGGGGGGAGCGTAGCAGGGGAGAGAGGAGGGGAGGCGCATGCGCAGTGAGGGTGTGGTTGCCGCGGGGAGGGATGCCTAGAGGAGGGAGAGAGGAGGTTTTTTTATTTTTTTTGAAAGGGTTTGCGCATGCGCAGTAAGGGTGGTCACGCCGCACACCACCACCACCGGATTAAGCTTCGCCATAAGATGCTTCACATCTAACACCTGCCGGCGCGCACACCTCCTCAACCTATCCTCCTCCCTCCTCCTCCGCGGACAACGCCGCACAACCCCAACGCCGGATGCCTGACATAGCCCTCGACTATGAAATGCATTCGCATTAAAAAAAAAAAAAAAGATTACACCATTTCCTTGCTAAAGGGAACCATGTGTGGATGCGAAGCAGCGGGGAGCCCGAAGTTCGGGATCGCCACGTCGCCGCTCCCGTTTCGCGGCAGCGGCCCGAGCGCTCATCGCGGCGCTGCACAGGAGAGAGAATGAGGCGCGCGCTCCGTCATTTTCATACCGCGGAACTACCGTGGCGCCCCCCAGCGGAGTATGCAGCCGTCGCACCACCTGTCGTGCGCGCCGCTCCGTAGAGTAGATGATTCCTAGTGGAGAGAAAGGGGGAGCGTAGGATAGGAGAGAGAGAGGACGCGCATGCGCTGTGGGGGTAGGGGACGCGGAACGCGCGACGCGGGTCGCGGGAAGGAGGGACGGACAAAGACCCCACCATAACCTGCTTCGCATCTAAAATCTCGTAAAGCGTAAATACATGTACCATAAAAATAACGAAATAAACTTCAAACTTCAAACTTCAAAGCGCATCGCAGACACAACAGCCCTCTCCGATACACTTGTGTCAAGTGTGTCATTGCAGCCGCATACAATTCGGAAAAACATAGTCGAAATCATCCTTTCGTTCGCTGCTGCATTTATGAACCGTGCTCACGCAGAAAGAAGCGCTTGCTCCATGAACGAGCCACACATTTAGCTCACGCTAGTGAAACGAAATCTTTTTGACGCGCCTAAAGCTTCTGCAGTTAAATGAACAATGGAAACCGTGGAGACGTTTACGCATACGACAACGCTATCCACAACGTTAATGTGCTCTGATGTAAACGTGCTCGTTATGCCTCCCCACAAGGCTTATACCGAAAAATGAGGTTCACCATATTACAATGACAAAAGTTTAACAAAGGTAATCATTTCTGTTATGTAAAACCAGCCGCTCCAAAGCATAACCGATGAGTAGGATGGAAGTTTGGTACAGCCGGTGTAGCAATGTTACCAAGAGGGGTGAAGCGCGAAACGGACGAAGTGGACGAGGGCTGGCAAAGGACAGGCGCTTTTCTTTCAACTGAGGTTTATTGCGAAACACAAAAAATATACAGGGTGTCCCAGATATCACGCAGCACAATTAAAAAAAAGGAGGAACGTCCTTACGCGAACCACACCTAGTGCACATTGTTCCCAGCATACTGCAGTAGCCACTACAAATGTTTAGTTAATGAGGTTTAATTAATTACATAATTATTACCTGACACGACAATTACTCACCTAATCATTAAAATGTCAATGAGGCATATGTAGGCATGCTTAAAGGACATCTAACTGCGCTATATTCAGCAACGTACTAATTACGTGCTCTTTTTTTTCTGCTGATTAGAAAAGCGTGCGAAATATGAAAAATAACACGTGACTGCACTCCCACCCACAAAAGGTGGGAGCGTAGTCTTTACTTGCTACCTCACAGTGATGCTGTTTGAGGGCTCTGCTTCCTGGCGCGCGTTGCAGTCTAGTCAAGTGTCATTTTTCAGATTTCGCGGGCTTTCTTTATTAGCCAAGCAAAGCGCGCACGCATTTAGTACGTTTTTTGAAAATAGCGCAGTTGGATGTCACTTGACACATGCCTACTTATGCACCACTGACATTTTAATGATTAGGTGAGCATTTGTCGAGTAAGAAGCATATTTAATTAACTAATCCCTCATTAACGAAAAAATATTCGGAGTGGCTACTACAGTATACTGAGAACAATATGCACTGGGTGTGCTTCGCGTAACGACGTTCCTTTATTTTAAAATCGGTCTGCGTGATATTTGGGACGCCCTGTATACATGAGCAAAGACAGTGACGACGGTGACAGCTTATGAAAATCAAACAAAAAAACAAAACAAAAAAAAACACAGATTGACATGTGCAAAGACTGACAGTGACAAATTGCAACGAAGATTAAGGGAACAGCGAGATTAGACACGGTAGTATGATCACTGTGGCCACCGCACGCGCAGAGCCTCTGTTAATCTCGCGGTTGCTTTAATCTTCGTTGTGAATTTGTCTCTGTCAGTCTTCGCACATAGTCATCTGCGCTTTCTTTGGATTTTGTTAAGATGTCACAGTCTTTCCTCAAGTGTGTAGTCTTTGTGTGTTTTCGCAATAAACCTGAGTTGAAAGGAAGCGCCTGTCGCTTGTCAGCCCTCGTCCCACTTCATCTGCTTTGCGCTTCATCCCCCCCTCCCCCCCCTTGATAAACTGATGAGCAGGCGTTGGAAACAAGTTCTCGTGTTTTACATCTGCGGCCCAGTTCTCGCTATGGTCTTCGTAAAGAGAAAACTGAAAAAAAAAAGCTTATTTCGATCTTTCTTTTGCCTTCCTTTTCAATTAATAGTGACACGGCTATTCTGTACACCGTCTTTTTTTAAGTGCATGCAGGAGCACTCCAGGGGGGCAGGCTGTCGTATGCTGTTGTCGTCGCTTGGCGTAACGCAGGGAGAACCAGATATAGCATAATGAGCTGTAGCACATTGAGCGCAAGCTCGCGCCGAAGAGAAGCCTTCTTCCTCTTGTTCTTCGAGCGCTTTGATGATGCTATAAACTGCGGACAGTACTACTATGGCTAGGGAAACACGAGAACACAAACCACGTATAAAAATTGAAAGAGGAAGCAAGCAAGGAATGGAAAAAAAAGAGAAAGAAAGGAAAAAGATTGGAAGAAAAATAGAAATAATTAGAAATAAAGACAGAAAAACACAGAAAAACTGGAAAAGAGAACAAGAAAGAAAGAGAGGAGGAAAGAAAGAGGAACCCGAAGAGAAACAAAGAAGGCTGCCCAGCTCCGCACTTCCTTCAGGCTTGGCACCACTAGGGCGAAGCTGCCTTAATTTTTCTTCTTTGCACGACGACTAACAGAACACTCAGCAGCGAAAACACAGCGGCACCTGCGGTAAGCACAGCAGCTTTCGCCTACACCGCGAAACTAAGGGCCCGACGACAGCGCCACCACGTTTTCGTGACGTAGGGGTGGTGGAATACGTCTATAGTAGATGACCACCTGGGGAGTACTGCGAGATTGAGTGTTTCCTTGCCTCTGCTTGTATTCGGCGTTGGGCAATAAGTTCATCTAAAGAATGCGCATCAGTAGCAGCAAGCTTCGGAAAAAATGATTATACTTTATCGCTTATAAATTGATAAGCTGAAAGAAACCATGGCAAACAAAAATGCTTTCCTCAAGCTCTGCAGTTTGTCTTACGCAGCAAACATTAATCTGTCTCAAATATTTCGTTTAGTCACTGATAGAATTGATATAGAATGAAGCAATCAGTGTGTCGATCAATGAACTTATGAAACTTCAACAACGCAGGAACTCACTCACGGGACTCATGGGGCTAAGTGTTATCGCCGTGGCCGTGGTCGTAGGCGTCATCGTGCTCGGCGTCGTGTTGAACAGTAAGCGTCAGTCGATTTCGCTTAAGTGTTATCGTTAAAACGTGCACGCAAATTGTCTCAGTTCCCTTGTTTGTGTTTATGTTAACGTCAGTTCATACCAGACGTGGCTGGCGAGTTCAGCAATGACTACCACAACTGAAACACGAAGAGCTACATGCAGTAAAAAATTGGCTTCAGCTTCGCGTTTAAGAGCTCAACAAGATAGGGTTCCGGGCCTCGTTCGCGTTTCCTTGTAGCTCACTCGCCATGCTTCGCTTCTCGGTGGGCACTAAATCGTGCCGTGATAACAGGAACGTCACAGAGCGGGACATCGACCGTTATAAACTCTCCCACGGCGCATATTGCAAGTACAGTGGCGAAGTAGACACTACGCCACACTTAGCCTGGTTGCGCAGTTCCCACTACGTTACACTCATCGTAGTTTCGAAGTACCCACTACGCTAAACTTTGCGTAGTTGCGAAGTACCCACTACGCTACACTTTGAGAAGTTGCGAAGTACAGACTATAGTTGCGACGCGCTAGGCCACACTTGGCGTAGTTCTGAAGTATCCCACTACGCCACACTTTGCATAGTCGCCAAGTACCCACGGCCCTCCCTTCCACGCGAGGAGGGCCTCCCATTCTTCCCATGTACTGATGGCGGGCTGCCCTTGCGAGGGAGGATCGGCAGGGCAGCCAATGAGGATGTGGTCTAAGGCGGCGGGCGACTCTGCAGAGAGTGTGCACTCAGGAGAAATGGGGCGGAAGTGGGATAGGAATTGAAGGGTGGGAGTAGTACGGGTTTGGAGCCTCCTCCAGATGATTTGTTGGGAGTGGGAAAGGCAGTGGTTGGGAGGAGGGTAGAGACGACGGACAAGGCGGGCTTGTTGCGTGAGTTCAGAGGGTAGCGGCTGGGCTTGTTGGAAATTCATGACAGTATTGCAAGTACAGTCGTGAAGTAGCTGCGCAGTGTGTCGTCCTCTTTCCTGTCCGTGTGTTTCGCGCTAGTAGAATACTGTCATGAGTTCAGAGACTGTGTGTGCCCGCTCCCTAGAGAAATCCCGGCTGGGGTTTCCGTTTGACCGGATAATAAGTCCTCGGGCTATGTTATCGTTGGCCTCATTGCCGGGAGTGCCCATACTGAGCTGGCCCGCATACGAGTTCAATAAGCCCAAAGGGATTTACGGTACACACCCTCAATATTTGCCACGCGGGAGAATGGACGCGACCGCGGACACTCGGGAGATTCATAATGGTGTACTTTTGAGCCTGATGAGGTCTGCGCCTACGGCGTAATGATTAGAGCACCAGGTTTCCGTACCAGTGGCCCATAATTGCTAACAAAGCCATCGGAGCACGTTTTTATGTACATTTATTTATTAACTTCCAAACGCCACCTCTTAATTACCGCCGCTGGCCTTCCTTTATTTCGTCGCACTTTCCGTCCAGCCCCTACTCGCAGCTGCATACCAGCCGGCGGCTTCATGCCGACTAAACGGACGATTCTTAACGAGCTGGCCACCACATTCCGAGCGCAATAAAATATATCATGTAACAGAAAGACGGGGTGTGAATAAAGGGCTCGCTGTCTTTGTTCGACACAACCTCATGAAAGCAAGAGACCATGAAGCCAAGGAAGGCATAGGAGACATTAATTGTAGTGGTTTGAGTGTAGTATAGTAATTATGATGTAAGTATAAAATATCTGGCATTTCCACGACGTGAATCATGACGAGTGGGCGAAGCACTGGGGATCGTTCTTACCGTAAATCACCCGTCACATTGCCCACTCGCGCATGTAAATGGGTGACAACACGTGTGTACAGTATACACAATGTGTTTTTACCGTTGAGCCGCCGCTTCCCCCGTCCTCAACGTCGGGGTAGCAGCTTGTTTTCGGCGTTGCCGTTTTGCGTTTCGCGGGCGAGAGCGCGTTCATGATCGTTTTCATCCATGGCAGAAAGAGAAGGTGTGGTCTGGAACACGCTTATTCTTCATCGTCATCTGCGTCATCATCATGGCGTATAATGGTTACCTTGAATGTGCTGTGCCGTGATGGCAGCGTCATCGTCATCATCATCTGGCCACGGCGGACAATGGTGCGATGGGGGACAGGCCTCGTTCATAAGATGCTTCGCATCTAATTTACTTAATGCGCACGAGTAGACAACTGACCGCCGGTAGGGACCGAACCTACAACCTTTCGATAACACCTCCTTCGCTCAACTAATTGAGCTACGGCGGTGGTCATCCTTCCCCATACTTCATTGGGTATTTCTCTGTATGTAAACCGAGGAACTGTAGTGTTAGCCAGCGCCGCCCGTAGCCATGACGGCGCGTGTGAAAAACTCTTTCTTGCCAGATGAAGTCACGCAGCTCGTCATCATTTTACGAGCTGGCAGCTGACAAATAGGCCCTTGCATACTACCTGAAGGCCCCAAGTCTGCCGGAACGAGACTTTCGATATGAATGAACGAAAGAAGGGGAATTATTCCCGAGCTCGTTTTATTCGTTACATGAAGGATATTCACGTTCACTATTCAAAGTTAGCTGGTTTGCTGAGACCTGAGAGGCTTCTACTGCGAGCTTTGCATAAAGCCTCCCGCGCTTTTATATATATATATATATATATATATATATATATATATATATATATACAAACATCAACATTTGTAAATCCTTGTGTAATTTGTAAATGAGGGAAAGTCATTCTTATCTTCTGTTGGCTATAATCTACATATCTAACAAAGGCGTTGCCATTTTGTCATGGTATGCAAATACCTTTATACCAAACAGGGTCAGACGGTGGCCATTGTGGAGTATTTTATGCACAGGCTTTCGGGTAGGTTATCTCACACACGAAAATCCTCGTCTAGTTTATCGAGTTTCGTAGTCGGCAAGCACCTCTAACTTTAGCACTTCCTGGCACTAAGCGTGTTCATAAAGCGCGTTCCAGCGTATATCTCCATGCAGTCTTTCGGCTCCCCCCCCCCCCCCCTTTTTTTTTCCCTTAGTTTGATTCTTGTTGCTGTGAAACTTGTGCCGATGATGTGTCCTAAAGAAACATTGCTGGGGAAAATGACAGAGAGTACCGGCGCGTGGTATAGATTCAGTGAATTAACAAACAAAATCTGCTTGCATAACCTCAATGTATAACTTGAGCTGTGCCAAGGTAATACCTTTCCATTGTAGTACATTTGCAGATCTGTTACTTGGTGTCGCCGGAGATTCGTCCCTTTGTTTTGGCCCGGTCGTACAGGATATGAGAGACATTCCCCAGGTGTTGCTTCCTAATACATATCGTTTAATCTCAGCAAGAGAAGACTGGTTCGGAAGCTAAGGCCACAGTGCGCGACTGTATAGGGTCGTGCATTCTGCTGTGCTCCTTGGCAATATCGGCAGCTTGGAAGCTGACCTCGCAGCTTACGTAAACAACCACGGCGGCAAAGGAGAAATACTGTCAAGTATTGGTTAGGGTACTATAGTCAGTGCTTTTGTGCCAGGAATTTTCTGGACTCCTATCGGGCATTCGCGGAAGTGCCTTATGTGAGGCTATACCTTCGTTGGCCTGAAGCGACGTGTGTTGCAGAGCCGAACCGCGTAAACAGCTTAGGATATTGCGTTCCAGACGCGTGACTTGTTTGTGAGTCTTCCTTTCACTGGTTCTCGTGTTTCGTGGAAAATAAATGAAGTTACGGCAGGCTTTGGCACATATAGAATCCAGATCGATGGACGAACTATATAGATTACTTACGGGGACTATAATGGGTGAGTTTTCCGAGAGTATTCGTGTGCCTTGATACATGGGGTGTATATGGGAAGCTTAAAACACGCATAACGAGCAAAGCTTTTGGTGAGAAATGTTCGAACTGTGGTGTGGTATGCACTTATTGTCATTTTCTTGCAAATTTCACGCCTTAACAGCTCGTTCAAATAAAAAATGCACAAAATAAAACCTTTAGTATGCGTACATGACAAACAGTTTTGCACGAAGCATGCCCTTACGCGCTTTACTCTAAATCAGGAACGTGCGAAAACTGTGGTAGATTCTCGCAGGGGCGGCGCCAGCGGGGGATATGGCCCCCAAAATTTTCGCCCCCCCCCCCCCCTTGCCCCCCCCAAGAGCAAGCATTGTTAAAACGCAACGCATATGTTCCCAGCCTCCCTGCCCCCCCTGAAGGAACTCACTTGTCGTGGGTGCCCCCCCCCCAATAAAAAAATCCTGGTGCCGCCCCTGGATTCTCGGCAATGCTTAACACTAAATTAATCCACAAGAGGTCGAAGGAACAAAAATCAATATTACAGTTGAGCACTATTTACTCCGAATCAAGCAATCTTTAATGCTGGTTCAGCTTGAAAATGCTAAAGGGATGGTGATGCTTCATTCATTTGTTGTTTGTAACGTAGCCCATTTTTTTTCCGCGTCACCTTTGTCGTCAATTGTGTGATTCTTATGTGAAAACGCTTTGCTTTCGAGCTATGGGCGAGAAAAAATATAGCGGGCAGTATTGTTTGTGTTCAGTCCACAGAAAAACAATGTGTACAATTGCTGCTGAGAAGCAAGAAGCTTGTTGTCGTCGCCATTAACTTAATGATTCTCATTTTTAGATTTTTATAATGATGATCCTCGATCATCATCTTGTTTGCTCTTGAGCATGGGCGTTGCCTGCTGGTTAAATGGGTCTGCAGGCGTTGTCTGGTCTGGTCGGCTTCCCGTCTAAGAATATACGTAAACTAGATATACCATTTCTTTTTGTTTCGCTGCGTCAGTGGATGGCTTCTAAAGGCAATGCGCGCACTCATTGCCTTTTGTTTAGAATTGACTATATAGGTGCCTGTGTGTTTAATTTTTTTTTATATGTCCTTTACTGTTCTGCCACTATTGCACCGTCATCAATAGCGCGCGTATAGATTAGAGCTGCCCGTTTTCCCAATTGCGTGTGCCTGCATGCTCGAAGACTCCGCAAAGGGGAAACGTGTAGTTTTATTGCACTTTCCTCATCAGTGTATGAAGTACAGTGTCTCGTTGTGTGTTTACTTGCTTCCCGTATTTTGATATCGCCTCTCTTTACCGTTCTGCCACTATGCCTGTCAGCATATAGAGTACCACTTTCACCTGCAAACGTAACGGTCATTGGTCATCCAGTGTGACTGAACGCGCATATATATATATATATATATATATATATATATATATATATATATATATATATATATATATATATATATATATATATATATATATATATATATATATATATAAAGAAAAACCTAATTGCGAAGAGAATCAATTACTCGTACAGAAGGGAAAGCTCAGATATTTGCCCGCCTAGGAGCGGGAGTGTCGGGCTATTGATTTTCTCAGAAGGAATTGAAATTGAACTGAAACGCGATATAGATGGTTTGGATGAGATGAAGCGTTATATTGACCGCAATCAGAGTTTTTTAGGTGTGAAAGAGATTGATTAAACTGCACAGAAAACTGGCCACATACGGAAACTAACTCTCTTTTTTTTTTTTTTTTGTTATCGCTGCCTGTCGCACGATGGCGCGAGCGTTTCTTTCCCTTATTATCATTAGCGTGTCATGCGCACGTAAGTACACGCAATGTGACGTCCGACAGATGTTTTGAAGTGTTGGCGGCAGTACGCCTTACACGATTTTTTTTTTTGTTCTTTGTGTTCATTCGTTCCGCAGGTCTGGGAGCCTTCGCGTGCTGTGGTCCCACTGTGAACAGCGGAGGAAAACGAAGGCGGCGCTCTTCCTCGGGCATCGATCGATGAAGCGCTACGCCTCCGAAGATCGCAGCGGCTGCGCGTTTATAACAGCTTGATTGAGTAAAACGTCTTCAGTTTTTTTTGTTTTTTTTTCGTCGCCGTATTGTCATAGACGCATAGAGAGTTCGTGAGAGAGAAAAGCATGTCCTCCATACGCTTGTGTTGTGCGAAGATACGAGAATATCCATTCGGAGTTTTCAGAAATAAAGCTTCGTCCTCGTCCGGGATAGAACGTTCCGGATTGGATTGTTCGAAAAACTGCTTACAGCTAATGGATTAAAGGAGAATCAGATGCGCACCCGGCAGTCATGATGATGATGATGATTGACGTCCTATTCAAGCATGGTGACAATAAATAGCCAGCTGAAGTAAAATACCTCGCTGGGCAAGTCTATACGAGTTCAAAATATCTCTAGAAGTTTTCCTAAGTATGCCATCATCTGCGTTTTTCGAAACAACAACAAAAAAGTTATGTATATTGACATCATAAGGTAGTGTTCTATGCTCTGTTTGTCTCCGATTTTATGTTGTTTTGCGTGGCACTGCTCTTTAATATCTGTCGCTCACAATGCGCATGCGCACCACGTTGTGTTGTTTCAGTGCTCTTCCGAATAGCGCTTGCCTTTTTTTTTCGTCTTTTGTACCTTCTCCTTCACGCTGCCACTTCTAACAATCACGATAAAAATAAAAACATTTGACTACCACGTTCGAGCTCCCAACATTTGCTTCGTCGTCTCTTCACCAATATTTTCATTAAAATATTTTACAGTTATTTGTGTCTGGAACTGCTACGGCTCCATCAAAAGTTTACCGAGCTGTTTTTTTTTTTTTCACGAATACTTCAAGTGGTTTTTTGCTTATCTCGACTTCTGACGCGTCAGTGCTTCCATCCACATCAAATATCGGTGCGTCTAGAAGGCACATGTTTTGTTTACGGTTCGTAATACACAGGAGGGTATGTTGACTTTTAATACGCCAAAGAAGGGAACGCGTCAGGACTCTATGATATTCCCTACGTTTTTTTCATTGCTATGAATGGCTCAGTGCGGCAGCTCGACAAAATTGAAGCACTTAGGCATGTCATCTGCGCAGACGGTGTTACAATACGCGTGACCACGGAATCCTTGAGAGAAAAGTCAGTTTCACCGCATGGGTGAAGCAATGAATGCAATAGCAACAAATTGTGATGTTATACGAAGTGAGGCTGGCAGCTAACTCTTTTGGATCCGATCTCACTCAGCTCTGCAAAACGCTGGTTTAAGAGAATACGGCCGCTCCAGGGACACTCTTCGCACATTCTCTTCGCATTGAGAGAGCAGTACGTAGAAGGGTACACGAGCCGCCCGCCAACGGCTGCCGAGATAGCGAGGTAACTGGCGCGCCAGCGACGACCACGCTCGTAAAATTAAAGGTCGTAGTTGCTGCTCTGAGGCACCGCCCCCCCCCCCCTCGCGTCTTTTCACGCTCGGCGGGGAGTTTCTTTTCTTCTCTGCTCGAGCATTCGACGGTCGGTCTAACAGGCGGGGAAATCTTATCGCATGCGCCGGATACAAGATAACTGTTCAATGGACCACACCAACAGACAGCTCTCACGCAGCACAACGCACATCACGGTAATCACAAGAATCCCCAACAGAAGAAGTATGAACGAAGAGGAGACATGTAGGCTAGTACAAGTCCTCGTGGTCATTAAGATCATGTACAGTGTGCCGAACCAAACACCGCTCGAGCAGGAAAAGAAACAATTAGAGGCTATCATTAGGAGAGCCTACAAACGCGCCCTCAGGCTTCCGGTCAACATCTCGACGGAGAAATTCCTCAAATGTGGCATAAACAACACAGTGCCAGAATACTCCGAGGCGCAACTTCTCCTGTAGAAAATCAGACCATTGCAGACCTCAACGGGCAGTAACACGCTGAAGATATTGGGTATGAGGAACGTTTGCCGAGAAATTAGCAGCATCTGCATGCATCTGCAAAAGCATGCATCTGCAAATACACAAGACCAGAAGAAAGCCATGATCGGAAGAGCACGAAAGAAATTTCGCGGGAAGAATAGACGTATCATGCTTCGAAGTTGTTGATCACCACCTTAGGGAGACAACTGATCCGTTCTCGGGGGTTCGATCCCAGTCGCATTTCTGTAGAGGCGAAATGCTAGAGACCCACGAACTTAAATTTAGCTACACGTTAAAGAAACCTAGGTGGTCGAAATTTCTCGAGCCCTGCATTACGGTGTGCGCCATAATTATATCGCGGTTGTGGCTCGTAATGCTCCAGGAAGTATTATTTTCGCCCAACATGACGCCTGCACAGGTTTTAGCATTCCTAGCCAAATGTGTTCGTCTCTTTATTGCTCGACATAAAGGGGAGCTCAAACCTGACCAACTCAGTGATGAACACTGGCACGCCCCTTTCAGCTTTGCTGGTCGGCCATTTTGACGGGATGTAAGGGCGGTGTCTTTTTTCTTTTTCTTGTTTACTTGTATATTGCCATGCGCGTTTACTGTCTCGTATTTATGTATTCGTGTTTTCACCAAAAAAAAAAAAACTTATGAATGCTCGGCGCAGACCGCGCGGCAATGTTTGAGAAGCTTCACAACTGTCCGAGATCATTCTGTGAAGATTACGCACAGAACGCGAACAGTCAAGTTTTTTCGAGAGCATTCGCAAGCGCCAGTGTTAACGCTACAACCTTCGATGCCTGATGCATAAACACTGACGCGCATTACCGCAGAGCACTTAATTCGACGGCCGATGCTGCTCTCGTCGTTACCAGTGTACAGCTTGAATTGCTTGTACTTTGCTCCTTTCGTTTTCCGGGCAGAGGCTCGCTTAAATAAATAGTTGTCTTAAACACGCCGACTGCAGCCTTCATCATCGTCACGATCACGTGACAATACGAATGCTATTTCTTATATAACCTAATCCTTTCACTCCGCGCGCAGTTTCGCTGCAACAGAAGCGCGAAGTCGCTCACAATCGATCGATGCACAGCACGCGCATGAGAAATGCCGTGTAGACATACACAAGTGAACGCACGTGTTTAGAAAGCGTACAGCTGCCGTATCAAAGTCTTTTGCCTGCGTGATATCGCTGCGTAATCGAAGTCGCAGTTTGCGAAAACACATGTGAGCTTGCTCTGTGCAAAAGGTAATAACGCAACACAGTGAGAAGAAACAAAAGGTAAAGGAAAGAGCGTCAACTTGCATCTAGATTTATTTGAAGAATATTTTTCCATTTTATGTAGTGCAGCCAGGTGTGCAGAGATATTTGCGCGTAACAATCAAGTGCTACCACGTGTTTATGTAATCATGCTATCAAACAATTGTATATCTACACTGCGCAGGGCGACTGACATGTCACTGATATAGGCGGCTCGTTTCACATTGATAAAATAGGACTGCATTATAGTTCACGTGCCATGGTATTCGTGCTCTTTCCGAGTATGCATAGATTTGCAACAACCGGCCCCCACATACATCATTCACATCGCATAGGTATAAATGAGCACTAACCTTATTTTTGACCGAAGGCTGGTGTTCCTTCTTGTGCATACCTCTTGTCTCTTGGGCTTGCATCGTTACCTTTTGCACAGTATGAACCAACTAGTCCAACAGCATATTTTAATGAATTTGCTCTGTTACAGTGAAGCTGCATATGGCTAGGTGAGACCAAAATTATTCCGTCCCATGTAAGCAAAAACTTCTTACGCGTAAGTGTTACGGAAATTTGGGATGCCCCAGTACTCATCACTGGTCCACTAAATATGAAGAGTCGGTGTGAATGCGAAGTGAGTGGAAAATTAATAAAACAGAAAGAGGCACGCCATTGGCTGAGCGATCAGTGACGTCGTTCTCTCCGTCGCAGCCCAGCACGCGTGCAGCATGGCTAGGCAAAATATACGAAAGGCCGCCGTCGAAATCAACGAGGAGAATCCGAACGCGAGGTACAACAAAATCCTGTAATTTCTCGGCGCGAAGATAAGCGGTAGAGATGTCCCAATAGGTGGCCTGGTTTCTCATGAGGCAGAACACGTCCGAAATGAAGAAACATAACTCACGATGCATATACAAAAGTCTTTAATGAATCCTTGGAATTAATGCAATGATTAACACTTGGGCCACACGTTTCCCAGTTATATTGGGTACTTATGATAGTGGAGCATAAGTTTACTTAAGGTAAGGGCCAATTTACTGTTGCAATGATTCATTAAAATTAATTCAGTGAGTTCATTGAAAAAGCATACGTCTTCTTTGAGCAGTTGGGACCATCGCGGCACCTGGCGGAGCAGATCTCAACCAAGCGCTTATTTCTACGTCGCCTCTGCGATACACTTCGGTAGGGCGACGAAACGCAATGTTAACCCAAGGAATAAATCAGGGCACAGGAACGCCGATGGGCGAGTGCACCATCAGACACCCAAGTCAAGGATTAGGATAGCCTCTAATTATAACGCTACAGCGTTAAAGAGCTGGTTTCGCAGAAATTCCGGTGTCGGTGTACGCGTCGTTGGCTGTGTGCGAAAAATGAGCATCTTGTCCATGACAGAGAAATCGAGAAAGATGCAAATTAAATAATAAAAATGTTCGGTTCGAGTGAGAATCGAACCCAGACCGTCTGCGTGGCAAGCAGGTGTTCTACCATAAAGCCACGGTGCTGCCTGAAAATGCTTCGAAAAAAAAAAGTGATGTTGTGGAAGGAGTATCCTTTATGCATGTAATATCCTAGAATCCCACCAGGCGTCAAAAAATGGGAATTGCGCAACGAGTGGATGGTTTAAAGCTGCCCACCCGTTACAAAGTGCGCAGCTATGCAAGTGCAGGTGGCACTTAATGGACGGGTAGTATTTACTTTGCCAATTAGCAAAAGGAAGAGCTATGGCGTAGTGCGCACTTAACAACCGTACATCCAGTAGACATTCTAGGATACTTTTAAACAGTCAATGTTACGCGCACAAACGTTCTTTTCCTTGCGGCATAGTTCACGGCAATGCGCACGGGGTCTGATTACGCTATCGCGTTCTGCTCTTGAAGGCGAAGCTCAAGCGTCCTCCAAGTCTTTTTTCTCTTACTTTTAAATGCGAATGCATTTCTTAGTCGGGCTATGTCAGGCGGCGTTGTCCGGCGGCGTCCGCGGAGGAGGAGGAGGATAGGTTGAGGAGGTGTCCGCGCGCCGGCAGGTGTTATCTCTCTGCTCTCACTCCCTCTCCCATAGCAACAGCTGCGGGCGCGCGCTTATCCTCGCCCCTAGCAACCGGAGCATGTGGTGCGAGAGAGTGTAGGAGAGGGTAGGTGCAGTGCTTCGCCGCTCCTTCTCTCGCCGTTCGCTCTCTCTCCTCCCTGCGCCCCACTCTCCCGTCCGCTCGCGCCTCACTCTCGACCGTTCGCTGGCTGGGCGCCTCTCAAGGCGATGACAGAAGTCGGTGTCGGCGCAAGAAATGCATTCGCATTTCCTGACGATTCCCTTCGGGGAGGTGGGGGCATTTTTTAACACAGGCGGCTCGAGCGCCCCAGAAAGCTGAGTAGAATACACTGGAATAGATCCCAGAGGGCTGTTACGGAATAACTCGCGTTTTTTCAAGGCACGTGCGTTTTCGCGTGCCTCTGAGAAGATTGCAGTTACGAAACGAAAAGCTGCGAGTCGTTGAAACTATCCATCGCACACAGACACCGTTCCGCGACAATGGTCACGAAATGACCACACTCGGTCGATTTTCGGCGCGACAGCTGTAGCTTCGAGATTGCTAGTCGATCATACATATGCCACATAAAACTTTGCTTGAAAAAAATATGCACCGGCAGCCCGTTTCGTAAGGTTTCCGCTCGTTGAGCTGATCGAAAGCGGTCATTGTTGGGCGGCAGCTGCACTCGTGGAAGAAGCGTTCAGCAACCAGCTGTCGGTTAAGATGGCGAAAGGCTTTGTAATAGTCGTGCTCGGGCATCATGTGCTACGTTTTTTTTTTTCTGGCGAGCACGCCGAATTTCGGTGAGTGGAGCATGAATCTTTGTGGAGCATAAATAAAAACGAAAAAAAAAAAAAGTCTAGCCTGATCCACGCAGTGAAAGCCGTCGCACAGCTATGCCGTTGTTTCCTTCGTACAGTTCCTTCAGGTCTCTCTCGCTTTTCCCAGTTACTTCTAAGTCTTTTTTTTCTTTATTGTTGTTTCCTCTCACCGCCAATCTGCCTGGGGATGACAGGAAACAAAAGTAAATATCAACGAATGTCTTGTTCTTCCGGGACATTTTGCGCTGCTCCGCGCACTAGTTGCTTCAAAGAAACGTTGCAATAGCTGTTAACCGCTGCAGTCACCTATTCTCTGAATAACACACACACACACGCACACACACGCACACGCACACGCACGCACGCGCGCGCGCGACCGGCTTACATGTAATATAAACCGAGAAGCAAATAAGAAGCGAATCAATCAAATATTCATGAATGTTTTGTGTTGCTTCAGATTATACGAGCTACACGAAACAAATTAGAGCTTGTTCTCCCCACTTTTGCTCAAGTACATCGAGGACGTTGCCAGTATACTTCAAAAATGATCCCCCCCCTCCTCCCTCATTCACTAATGCATTGTTCGGCTTCCTAGGTTTAACTTTATAGAGGCGAGAATTTGCCCGCAAGAGTAGCAGCGCAGTTACGAGAACACGGAGAAGGATGCGCTGTCTTGCGGTTAAAAGGAACGTCAGCAAATAATTTATTTTTCATTAGTCCTAGTGACTGGCTCAACGTACAAGCTTTATTTAGCTTGTTCGTTTTAAATGTACTATCCTTTTTTTTTTTTCTCACACGTCCCGTGCACTGTTCAGCTTCCTAGCTTTAACTTTCTAGCCAGGTTGTCCGCGAGTGTAGCTGCACTGTTAGAGAACCCAGTGGAAAGAACGGTGAAGTAGTGTGAAATGTCTTGCGCTTCAAAGGAAGTGTAAGAAAGCAATGCATTTTTCATTAGTCCTAGTCACTGGCTCGAATGACAAGCTTTAGCTCGTTTATTTTAAATACTTTTTTTTCTCGCATGTGCATAACACTGAGATATTTGTCTGGCCTTACTTATTTACTGATTTAATTAGTTTATTTATTTTCTTGCTTTTCTCCTCTCAACACCTTTCTAACCCTTCAAGGAGCGGCGCAAAAAGCGACAGGACATACAGAAGAAAACGCACACAGCGCTGTGCATGTCTATTGTATGTCCTGTCATTTTTGCCCTGTTCCTTGAATTATATATATGTACCACCAAAATGCCCAAGTATGCACACTTTGTATCCCCGTTGCCATTACTTATGCAGAGTGGAGCCTGTGAGAGCTTGAGTATAAGCGGTAAGAATTAATTTTAAAAATTGTCTCTCATTCCACTGGAACCTTTTTACACGCGTTTCAGGTAGTCTTTCCTTAAAGGGCCCCTCACCAGACTCGAAATACAAAAAAAATGAGCGCTTTATTCTACCCTGGCGTTTCTCGTCTTTCGTGCACACTTTCGTGACGCAGACGGTGATTCCCGTGACGTACATAGTATACATGCTCTCGATTGGTCCATATGCGCGAAATATCAGATGTGAATTGTCTGTTGTGCTGATTTGCCATGCAGACGCCCATCCGCTCTTCCTTCTCTCGCATTACTATCATCCGCGATCAACTGATTTCACTTCATTTTGTGCGTTTGCTACTGCGCAAGCGGCGATAACAGTGTGTAGGCAACAAGCTCGAACTCTTAGTAGGCTGTATGCTTAGTGCTGACATTGTTCACGTGCTTTCAAGAAATAAGTGGCGAGGAGGATATATCGCCTGTAGGAAGGGTAGCGAAGGCGAGGAGGGAACAACTCCCTCCTCTTTGAACGTGGGGTGGTGAGGGGGCCCTTTAAAGAGCCCCTCACCACCCCACGTTTAAATACGAGGAAGTGGTTTCCTCCTCGCATTCGCTGTCGATTTACCCGCCGCGGTAGCTGAGCGTCTAAAATATCGCGCTACTACGCTCATGCATCCGTGATGCCGGACCCGCATATCGATGAGGGGCTAAAATAATAATAATAATAATAATAATAATAATAATAATAATAATAATAATAATAATAATAATAATAATAATAATACTAATAATAATAATAATAAAACACGCCCGTGCACTTAGATTTAGATGCACGGTAAGGAACACCAGTTGGTATAAACTGATGCGGTGAACCTCCCCACGGCATACCTCATGATGTCGTGGTTTCGTCACGTAAAACTTGATTCTTTTCTTTTTCCCCTGCCCATCTGATGATAATTGTTAGGCTTTTACGTTCCTAAACCACCATATGATTACGAGGGAACGCTGTAGTGAAGGGCTGCGGAAATTTCGACCATCTGGTGTTCGTTAACGTGCACCTAAATTTAAGTATACCGGCCGCACTTACGCCTCCATTGAAATGCGGCCGCCGCGGCGGGCATTTGATCCCGCGCCCTTGTGGTCAGCAGACGAGCACTATAACCACTGTAGACCACTGTGACGGGTCTGGCGATCCGATCGAAAGCGTACGGCCAAGAGCTGTAGTAGCTGGAGAAACATAGGCATGACGCTAAAACGACGGGCGCCCTTGTTTGTCCGTACGGGTCTTCACTTCGTCTCGTCCTTTTAGCGCCATACCTATATTGCTCTAGTAATGAACAAGCTAGCTCAGTAACAGTAACAGGCATGATAGCTGGTTCGCCACACCCGGCGTATAAGGCCATTGTAACAATTATAGGGAACATGAGTACTCACGCTTTCTTTTCCTGGCCAGAATTGGGCGTCAAGAAATGCGAAATCCAACCGATCGGCAGTTCCAGTGTCGAAAAAACATGTGTTCGAATCCAACTCCCGTTTTCGTCAGCAGCCCGCACCCGATGAGTGGACAGTGATGCGGTAACATGTGCAAGCCTTTTGACGCTCGAGAAACAAGGAGTTCTGCGGTCACCCTCAGAACTTCAGCGGTAGGCGTAACGAAAACACTTGGCATGCGTATAAAAACCTGGATTACGAAAACAAAAAAATAACCTGGTTTATTCGGTCACCGGTCACAGTAAAAAAATACGGAGCGTTAAAGATACATAATTGACTTGCACGCCATACCGCCTTTTGTCGTCCTTTGAATGCTTGCGATTCCCCCCCCCCCCTCCTCCCCCCCGTTCCATCATTTTATCTGTTTTGTTATCACAGGCCACGGCACTACCCGTGAGAATATCGCTTGGCACTTCGCTAGTGAATGCGATGAAAATCGATCGGCGTCTGCTGCGATGAATCACAGCACCCACATGGTGGTGCCACGCAAACGAATATAGGGCGGCGTTATACTCGCAGAACCTCCAAGATTATTTTGCTTATCTAATAAGTACCGAACATATCATGTCTCAAAAGAAAAGAAGTATGATTTGTCAGCGAAACAAACTTCATGCTTAGTGCGGTAACTATAGATCAAAACGCATTGAAAACATTGGACAGTTCTGAAACTGCGCTGTGACGCGGGGACGTCTAAATGAAGTACGTAGTACATTGAGATATATGTCACGATGCGTGTACATTTAACCTCCGCCATATCCAGCGGTCCAGGGCAATGAACATTCTGGTTGGCACGCAATAGATGCTTTTAGAAATGTTTAAAACCGCAGCTCTCGGGCACCAGTTCCTCCATGCGTCAATTGAGCGGCGCCGCCATAGCCCTCGGCGGCATAGCCGATAAGCATGAAAAAAATAAGAAAAAAAATACGCAGGATCGAATGGGAGTTCAATCCGGGCCCTCAGCGTGACAGTCGAGTATTCCACCACAGAGCCACGCTGGTGCTTAAAACTCAAGTGCAGAAAAGACCCTATACAGGCGTCATATCAGGCAAGGAATCCCGTTAACCTATGTGTAATATAGCGTGGCAGAAGAGTAAAATAACAACTAGTCATCCCACAACGCTAATTGCGCAGCTAATGTGTGGTTGAATGCTTCCCCCGACACTGCAAAGTGCTCAGCCATAATTATTCATTGTCATCGGCCACATGCATCATCACAAAAGTGCACATAATACCTTACAGATGTGTAGCGGGTACCTCGCTTATCCGCAGAAAGACAAGTATCGGCGTAGTGGGTGCTGTTCTACTTGAAAAAAAAATGCGATTTATGGCGCAGTCTATGCCTTACGGAAAGCCAGAACTTCAAACACAGTTGGCCTTGCCCCAACACGAAGCTGCGCTCAGAATTTGCATTAGGCAATATTGTATCGTCGGTCAATTTTTTTTTAATATCAAGAGAAAATATAAATAGCTTGTATATAGCCCTCACAGTTATGATACATGTAGTAGACTATAACAAAAAAAAAAAAAAAAAGAAAGAGCACTTGTCACTCTATTCGCTCCTGACTTGCCACCTGCAAAACTCTAGGCATGGTCGCCTAAAAATAAGGTAATCTTTTTTTTTTTGTGGTTATTATGATATAATTGTGAAGAAAGTAAAGTGGACGAAAAGATAACTTGCCCTTGGCAGGGACCGCAACCTGAATTCGAAGGTTGCAGATTCGGTCTTACCGGCGGCAAGATATCTTTTCGTCCACTTTGGTTTCTGCACATTTATATCATAATTATTTCAAATAACGTCCCTTATTTCCTAGCCATTACGGTCTGTTCTCGTTAATATTGTATCTCACAAAGAAAAACGAGCCCCCCGAAAATTACCAGTCTTTCGTGGTTTCGTGATAAGGTTTACGAAAACCGGCATCGCCTACGTGTGGCTCCTTCACAAATACAGAGTGTCCGTAAAGTCATCGCGCGATTTTGACCGGTCACACGAAAGCAACAAAGCGAGATCGAAGTGTGAAATGTTCGCCCCATAAAATGAAAACTCCCCGAGTTTCCGCATTATGTGAACAATGAAACAGCGCTAGCACAAGACGAAGACAAGAGGGTACAAACACGGCACTCTCTCCTTCGTCCTGTTCTTCCGCGGTTTCATCGTTCAAGTTAAGCATGTATCAGCCAACCCAATTCAAGATGCTGATTTTGCAGTGTGATGTGCAAGGGTGTGAGTACGCAGGATATGACGCAGCACCACGAAATGCTGAGCAGCGAATCAGCCCACGCCAGTCGAGACGGGGGGCGGTACAGAAGAAAGGACAGTGTTTTGTGTGGCTTTCTAGATTCTGACGCCATTGGGACTTTTACTTGTGGGGTTGTGTAAAACAACACGTGTACAGTGAACGTGTCAGTGGCATTAATCCTTTAAAATAACAAACGGAATACTCTGTTACACCAGACATCCTGAACCGTGAGTGAGAAAAACTTCAATATCGTTTGAATTTGTGCAGGGCAACAAATGGAGACCGCACCGAACTGTACCGAAAAAGCACGAAACTTGAAGAGTTTTCTTCTGGCTTGGTGCACATTTCGAATTTCTTAGTTGCTTTCCTGTGACCATCATGACTTCACGGATACCCACAATTGTACTGGAAACCACCGCACGACGTGAAAACCATTTCTTCCAGACAATCGAAGCGCAGCACCAACGATAAAAACAACAGATCAATACAAACGTTCATATAGGGCGAAGAAATGACTTCAGGAAGGTTTATTGATTTTTTTTTTCTGTTCACGAGGAAAAATCGACATGGGAAAAAATGTGCCTGGAGTTTTCCATACATCGAAAATAGAGCGTTTCAAATGGGCTTGCAAAGCGTGCTTCTAGATTTGTAAATGGCGTCGGAAAACACGTTCGAATCTAGTTGATCATTATGGACCGCCGAACGCGAAACAGCACGCTAAAATTTTGAACGATTTCTGCGCCCGTTCTTGCAGGAAATGTCGCTACTGCGGAAGAGGTTCATGGTTTCATGGTTTGCGAAGTCGAGGTGCTGGGAGCCCAGGCGGGCAACTCAAAGGCTGGCGTGCTGAAAAACAAAAACAAAAAGAAAGAGTGAATGAAAAACACCTACGTACACACGCGTGAAAAAGAAATGTCTCCTGGAGCCTGAGTCCACATTCTCATGAAAGTGCATTTCGAAGGAAACGAACCTGAAGAAAATGCGACTGATGCTGGCCCGAATTCAGTTAGGAGGTCATTACTAACCGCTCCGTAATATATAAGGTACTGTTGTGCTTATTTATACCTGTCTGATTACACTTAATAATTAATTAACGAATTAATTAATTACTTAAATAATTTAAAAAAGTCTTTACAGACCTCGTAAAGGCATTGGATAAGGGGAGCTTCACAATAATAAATGAACATGTATAATTAATACGTAATATCATACAGAGTGAAATGGTATAATACATACACATGAATTGAAACACATTAGCAAATGGCATAACAATAATTGTGGAGGTGACTCGATTACTAGAGTAAAAACTAAAGAGGTAGTTCAATGCATTATACACAAAAAATACGAGAATAAAAATATTAATAAACTCATGAACCAGAAGATTGCAGAGAAAGACGCTGGAAGGGTGACGTACCAACTAGAGGAAAAAAAGCAAAAAGTATATTTTGTGCGCGAGTCAGAAGTGCAAAATCAAATAAATAAGAATACAGCAATGAGTAAAAAGGAATAACCAACTCATGAACAAGAGAATTAACAAAACATGCATAACGAGAAAAAAAAAAAAAAGGCGACATGCATTTTGTTGAGGTTACGCAGTTGGAACGTGAAATGATGAGCTGGCGAAATTTCTCAGGCTTTTTTTTTTTTTTTTTCGGAGACGATGAAGTCAGGGAAGGGCATTCCGCAACCGAATGGCACGGTCGAAGAAGCGCCGACCAATGAGACGCGTGAGTGCTTCGGTTTAATCTCCCGTAGTGGGTACGAGCAATCAATCAATCAATCAATCAATCAATCAATCAATCAATCAATCAATCAATCAATCAATCAATCAATCAATCAATCAATCAATCAATCAATCAATCAATCAATCAATCAATCAATCAATCAATCAATCAATCAATTCTGTACATACGCGTGGGAAAATGAGGTGATTATGCAATATGCGTGATGTGCAAGGTGCCACTTCGAGCCGCAAGGAAGATTTTCTGTCCGCATGAACGTATCTGTGTAGCAGAGACAAGAAGGCAAACTCACGATGAATACTAAAGGGGGAGGGAAGATAAATATCAAGCTTTATTCGTGAGATGCTTGATTTGTAAATATAGTTACGGGTGATAAACCTAGCTTTCCTTTTTTGAACTGACTCTAATAAGCTGCTTAGGTTGTTATGATAGGGTGTCCATACTGGAGAGGCAACTTCAATCTTCGGTCTAACAAACGTCTGAAAAGCTAGCTTGCGGATGATGCACGGTGAAGTGACTTTGAAGCGTTAGCACATATGGTAGTAATGTGAAGGTACCAGGAACAGTTTGATACGGAATTAATTCCTAATTACCTGTATAAAGTGGCTGGCTAAAGCGGGCTTTTATGGCATAGGGAAAATGAGATAGTTAGTTTGTACGAGTAAAAGAAATTACTTTGCATTTGCATGAATTTAGTGTTATTAATCAAATGTTGCACCAATACAAAATAAGCTGAAGATTGTTGTGAAGGGGATGGTTATTCGGGCCGGAGATAGGACGCTATATAATACAGTTGTCTGCGAAGAATCGCACGCCGGATGCTAGGTTATTACACCGCAGGTAACATGGCATAGTAGAGACGAACGATTGTTAACTATTGTGAACGTTTGGCGATTAGAAAGAAAGCTCCGAAGCCAAGTTAGTGCCTGTGAATTTAATTTTAGAGCAGTGAACTTTGATATAAGGCGGTAGTGGGCTACAGGGTCGAACACCTTAGAAAAGCTGAGAAGAGTGCTATCAATCTGCATATTACAATGCATGTCAAAACGCAAATCAGTCGTGAATTCTAAAAACTGTCTCACATGATAAACCCTTCCTGAAGCCGTGCTGATTAGTTGAAAAAGAAGTTATTTGACTTAGATGGTTGTATATGTGGAATGCAATAATATACTCCGACATTTTACCGCAAATACATGTTAGAGACAGTGGCGTAGCCGGGGGGGGGGGGGGCGAAATTTTTCAGTTTTGCTTGCGTATATATGCACGCACACATACAAACACGCACAAACATACATAAAGTATGGTTGAACCTCCCCCCCCCCCCCCCTTCCGAAAAAAATTTCTGGCTACGCTACTGGTTAGAGATTGGCGTGGAGTCCTGTGGTGATTATGTGTCGCCGCTTTTGAATATGGAAACTACTTTCACATTCTTCCAATCAGAGCGGAGCTCTCCTGAAATTAGTGACAGTCGGAAGATGTGATCTTTCTACTATTTTCCGCTATTCGCGCTCTTCGGTCGCTCGAATCTTTTGGGACCAATGATTCATAAAAGGTCAATCGGCAGCAATCACCTCTTCGCCTTCGACGAAACACCGCGACTTGAACGCCACAGTCCATAAACTTCAGCGCAATGGCGAGCGAAAGGGCCGCCCTGTCCTCCCTGGATGTCGTAGCTATCTTCGCTTATTTGCAGAGTGTTGCACGCACCAGCGGTAGATTCCAGTGTTGCGAATAGCGCGAAGACGGTTTATAGCTGTGTACACCAGCGAAATCTGGTTATCTTTCGTTTCCCATATACTCACCGCAAAGTGACATTTCTTGAGAGCCCTGCACGGACGAGCATTGCGTGCCCTGAGGACATTGGGAGCACGGCCAGCCTTCCCTGTACACCGGCTGCCTCAGCATGTTTCCTCTGAAAAGACACGTACACACAGACCAAAAAAATAATTGTTACGGGTCTCCTTGAGCGTGCGCTGTTCGCGAAAGTGCGCGAAAGAACTCTTGTAGTCGTAAAACGAGCCCTTACAGCCGTAGGTTGAACGGAAGTTAGTGTCGTGAAATGCTATAAAGATGTTACTGCGGTTTCTGACGTAGTAAAGATTTATTAAACTGAGCCCTTCAGTGAACTTAGGGGTTCAATACAGTACGTGAAGGCCGTAAAACGTCTCTTTCTTTATTATTATTACTATTCTTGCTTTTAAGCTTTTACTTGTTTATAACACAATTTCTTCAGAAAAAAAGATTAACGCAGTTAAGGTAGAATAAGCGAAAAAAATCCTTGACTAATCAGGGTAAAAAGAGCGAACTGCATAGTTTCGCTGTACAATATACGAATAAGCTGGCCACGAAAAGGCTCGGCGCAAGTCCTTGAGGGTGCAGCGCTACAGTACGATTAGTTCGTCTTCCTGCGCTTTCCTAGCACGTTGTCCGGGTTTTCTCTCTTGCTTCATTACTCAAATAATGCGTACTGTGAGCAGTCGGGCATACGTGAAAGGTGGAAGCATACACAGAAATTGATTAAGCAAGTGAATAAAGGATGGAATATTGTTACGGGAAGAAGCTATATACAGAGGATACATTGTCGCGTTGTTGTGATCGAGAAGACATTAGCGGCCATAACGCGAAATAAGAATCGAAAATGTTTTCTTTACTGGGCAAACCTATGGGCAGCAAATCAAATGTTACCTTCATAGTATACCAGTGGCTTTAAGTAAGAATCATACGTGATGATAATTCCTGTTCGCACTACTCGACACATCGAAAAGCTTAAAGAGCTCCTCTCTTGAAACAAACAAACGAACAAACAAACAAACAAACAAACAAACAAACAAACAAACAAACAAGAAGCGCAAGTACGCCCGTCAGTATTGACAATATACTTACCCAGGTTCGTAGTTGCAGACCATGTAGCGTCCGCCTAGCTGTGGGCAGTCGGTGGCACCGCAGCCCACTTTTGCAGTGCGTGACCAAGCTATCTGCGATCGTAAAAAAAATGTCGGGGAAGGAATAATGAAAAACTCACCACGCGAAAACGGTCTAGAATACAGCACATATATTCAATGTGAGTTTTTTCAAGTTTTATTAGCACTGCGCATGAGCATATCTGCGTATTCGTCATTTAAGCGTTATTTCCTGCTGAATGGCGAAAGCTATATCCAGTTGCAGTATGGATAGTGAATTAACGAGAACAACCTACGTGTAAGTGACTTTCATTGTTTCGCTCATTTCGTGGTTTCTGTAATATTTACACGGCCTTCTAAAGCAGCGGCACCATGCAGAGTGTGGCACGCGTTGTGACAGTGTGTTTTACTCCCTTCCGGGCAGTGAGCGAAAACCTATATAGGCTAATGGGAAATTCCACCAACTGTCCTGAAAAACACGCCAATTAATAAGTATGCCTTCTCTTTGCCACTTGCGACTTTTTTTTTCTCCTTTTCTGTTCCACAGTTCGAATTTCCAAATCTGCGAGCTAACTAGCCCAGTCGAATACAATTTTTATGTACGCAGGCACCATGACCTCGCGGACTCCGCATAGAGAGTTTTCATGATGGAAATTAGGACGCGACTATCGGAATTACGCAGAGTACAGAGTGAAGTGTTGCGCAGTTCAGCACACTGACACGGAGGTTCGATTCCTAAACGATTTGCATGCAACCTGAACTCCGGGCTGTGCGTCATACAAGAGAGGCGCACCAAGCCAATCTTCATTTAAGCTCTTTGTTAGCGTCATCGCGTCATGTAAGAATAAAATTCAATGTCTATGCTTATCGCGTGCGGCAGTAACCAGAGCAGTTCAAGCGTGCTGACTCTCACAGAGAAAGCGGGGGAGGGTGTCCATTAAGCGGGAAGTATACTCCGTCTTGCTGAAACACCAAGCCGCCTTACGAAATGTCAGGCGTAATTAGCGAAAGCGTGTAGAACAACAGCACAGGAAAATAAATCACTTGCCCCATCGACTTTCTGCATGTTTCCAACTCCGTTAGATGATTAATGGGCTGCGTTCGAAAACACACTGGCGTATGGAGCTTCGTTGTCATTAGCGAGCAAGTCGCCGGGCATTTGAGGCTCGCCTGACTAAGTGCCTAGCGTACAATTGTGGTCACAATGACTGAATAAATGAACAGAGTCTGTATTCGTACAATTCGGACGATCAATTTACTTGTTCTTTGTACTAAACATTTCTTTTGCGACTTTATGACGTTTTCTGTACCAACTTGTTAACGAGTTCGTGAAATAGTTTCCTTGACAAATTCTGTATTTGAAGCTGTATTAGCGAATCCGCTTGAGAAGTAAAATTAAACGGGGAGCGTTTCTATACACATGCGAAGTAAACGAAACGACGTGAAACAGGCCTATGAACACTCTAACAGATTATATGAGACGGCAGATGTCCAGACAA
Organism: Rhipicephalus appendiculatus; assembly: GCA_030522465.1. Classification (NCBI taxonomy): domain Eukaryota; kingdom Metazoa; phylum Arthropoda; class Arachnida; order Ixodida; family Ixodidae; genus Rhipicephalus; species Rhipicephalus appendiculatus. The sequence continues at coordinate 57,242 of JALIZH010014248.1, read as the reverse complement.
CGCCGATTAAGCTGTTGTGTTATCTCTTCTATTGTATTCGTATCTGGACGCTAACCTTCTTTAATCGTGAATCCGTACCAACCAACTAGTAACGTTGGCACCAACTAGCTCAAGTTTCTGCCGTTATAAGATTACGAACAGCGCAGGAGAAAGTTGTAGAGGCAAATATCGAAAAATTTATATACTCAAGCAATGCTCATCGTGACATTATATGTATAGTCTCCACTCATGACATTGCACAATAATTAGCTGCAACTAAACTTCATCCTGCGCGTTCAAACCAACCCCGTCTCACCTGCGTAAAGTGTCCATTTTGGGGAGAGAAGTTGAAGCGGCTGACGATGTCGCGGCTGGTGCCCCGGTGTTCCTCCCACCAGGTCCTGATGGCCTGCTCCCAGTTGCCTCGGGGTGCCAGGAACAGGTTTTGGCCGATGTATCCCCCCTTAAGTTGTGAGTATCGTCGTCAGGCAATGAACAGAACAGAACAAAACAGAAAAAAATTCATGAAACATGGGTTATTCTTATGGGGGGAGCCTTAGTCGTGGGCCGCACTGGCCTTAGCCGCCCGTTCAACCTGGTCAATTCAGCGATTACTGGTCGGCCTAAGTGGGAGCTGGACAGTCGCGCCTCCCACAGCTCCAACGTGCGTGTTGGTGTCATTTCTGTTTGTCAAATGGGGGGGAGGGGGGAAGGGGGGATGCTTTGAGCAACACCGGGTAATGTGATATAATGTAAGAGTCTTTCTGCACCAGGGGCAGGAACCACGATAGCACGTCCAAACATAGGCGTGTAATCTCTTTAAGTGCGGCTAAACCCCGGTTTGAGTTTTTGTGCAATTCATCTCCTGTTAGGTGTTTCACAAATAACGCCATATCAAAATTATAACCCTAAAATTGCAAGGGACCTGCTTGCCCATCAGCGTTTTACCCGACAAGTATACGCGCCTCCTCACTTACGTCATGCGATGAACGAATGGGCTATACAAATTGTCGCTTGTGTCTTAACTATTTATCGTAGATATCGAACCACTGATACAATGCTTAAGCGATGTTGGGGGCTCGGCGTAGCTAACTATGCAGTGAACATGCAGAGTAAATTTACAGCTGCCGTAATCCCAACTATACAGTTGGCTAACTCTTAAACAAAAGGCAGGCATACGAACATTTAGCTTCTTAGGGCTGTTTTGAGCAGAAAAAAAAACAGCACATTTGATTGCCGGCAGTGACTACACTATTTCGCCGCGACCTGAATTGTAGTGCGCTACTTACTGACTTGGCCGCATCCAAAGCAGCCATGTTGGAAACGGCAACTCTGTGAGTGGACTTGGGCCCGACTTGCTACTTCTCCGTCATACTCCTGAGGAATAAAGCAAACGAAGAAAATGCAGTTGGAAATGGTTATGTCTAGCACCGTTTCATTACAGGCGCCACGCCATCTCAAACGACGGCGAGTTGTTTGCCGACAACAACTGGGCAGACTGATTTAAAAGGCTCCATAGCGCACAACTCTGGCACTCTTTCACTGTCGAAGGGTAGCTACGTCGTATACGCCATCTTTTCTTACAAATGACCAACTAGACTTAAGAGAAGGTGCCGCAAGCACAGAGTACGTCACGGGATTGTGAAATACGGATAAGTAAAAAACCTCCGGATTCCGATGAAACACCCCTCGTTTCTAACGTAATGACACATATGAATCGTCTTCTGCTTTTATATAAAAGTACCTGGATTATTTGCCTTACCTTGCTACTTTAATAAAAATTGTAAAAAGAAAAATAGAGCTAGGTTTCTTCAAATGTACGCGTGGGCTGAAGTGTGACTATTTCCGAGATTACAAGGAAGGCGCGAGAGCAAGACGGCTTCAGAGCGCATGAGGGACCAGGCACATGACCGAAACAAACACAACCTTTAGTGCGCCTTGTAAAAGATTCATGGTTTATTCCTTGATCGCGCAGAACAAACGCGTGTTGACAATGTATAGAAGAAAACGACCAAGAGAAATTAGAAAAAGGAAAATACAAAGGAAAAGAAACCTGCTATATCTTTAGGCCACATCACAATAGGAAAGGGATATACTTTTTCTTTTAGCATAACATAAGGCATACTGACGCATTATCTTTGCAGCTAGGCAGTGTCGCCGGACCAAACCACGAACTTTTGCCTGCAGCAGCTATAATAATATAATTTCTTGTGTATTAGGAGTTACAACCACGATATGATTATAAGGCCCGCCGTAGTGAGGGGCTCCGGATTAGTTTCGACTACGTGGGTTTCTTAAAGTGCACCTAAATATAGATACACGGGTCTCTAGCAGTTTGCCTTCATCGAAATGTGGCCGCCATCAGCCGGGATTCAATACCCGCAACCTTCGGATGATCAGTCAAGCACCATAACGACTATACCACAGAAGTGGGTGCAACCCCTGCCTGATATTTGCATCTAATTACCTTCAATTACATGAACAAGCCCTACATTAGCAAACACTGGCAAGCACCAATGAACAGTAGAGAACAGTGCTGGTATTATACGAGGAGTGAATACGGCACACTTCGCAGAAACGGCGAGCCTTCGCAAGGGACCATACACGTCTTTTTCCTTTGTCCCTCCTAATGCCAGTGCATTAAACGGGCTGCAGAAGACCCATTAGCTTTCCTCCCTGTAAAAACGAGATATCCATTCTGACACCCACCAGGAGAAGCATGTCTGCCGCCGGCGGGAAACCACCCAGCTTTCCGGAGGCCAGGGTCTGCCTCAGCTCATTGTGGATGCGAGTGATGGAGGCGACTTCGTCGGGTGACACCGACTGCAGGAGAGTTCCGTTGTAGGTGCTCCAGAGTCCCGGCCGGATGAAGGTTCAGCGTGGCCGGGAAGGGCCACGTTCGGGTCAATATGAACCAGCGGTTCGGGGTGTGCGGCCGTGTCTGCGGATTCCACCACGGCGGAGGCGGGGGCGGGAACTGACTGTTCTGGGGCGGCGGTAGCTGCTGCTGCGCCCATATCGTGCACATCGCGAGGTTCACCGCCGTGGCGAGGAATGCGGCGGCTCCCAGGGGCGTCGTGATGGACCTGAATCGGTGGTCAGTAAGGGTTAATACGTGGGCTTGTTTGTAGTGGGTCATTTCTTAAGCTTTGTTTTAGCGAGGCATAGGACATGGACACCATAAAGAAGAGAGAGAGAGAAAGAAACGACTTTATTCACGGCACAACGAGGTCGTTGAAGTTAGCTTGTCGGTGGTTAGAAGGATGGTGGTCAGTAGCTTTCCACGACTGTTTCGGTCCACTTAATAGCTCCTGCCTGAATACTGTGGTCTGTTGACGACAGGAATGACTCCCACGCCTCGAGGGAGGAAGCTGGCAGTATTGTCTTTGGAGGGGGGTTACCCTCGCATTCCCAAAGAACGTGATCTTGTACAGCCTTCAAGCAGTTGCAATGTCAGCAGTGTGGTTGAATTTTCTTATGGTTAAATTTTCGACACAGACCTCAAGTAGGGGCTGCTTACCACTCTCCACTAGTAGAGTACATGCCACCAGAAAGAAACTTACGACAACACACATCGTTAACTTGCAACAAAAAAGGTTGCAAGTTAGCGAGTGCGTTTTTGTTGCAAGTTAGCGCTGTGTGTTGTCGTATGTGTTTTTCTGGTGTTTGTGTCCTTGACCACCCTACCATGGAGCTTAAGAACTGAATTGGTGGGTACGGTGCGACGTCGAACACGGGAGAAATGGTGCAAAAGAAGAGAAAAAAGGAGCGATTTTTCCAGCATGAAAACATGATCCCGTGAAAAAAAAAAAAAAACCACGTTCATATTCCATCGAGCCTTCTCTTGAATCCGAAATATGGTCCACATTGTGTAGAAGAACAGCCTTTAAAACGCTGGTTCACGGTCTCCGGCTCCGTACCGCGTGCGCAAATCAATTTCCGCGTAAAATTTCACGGACTCGTAGTCCTCGATGCGCTTGCAGCAACTTGGCACGAAAATGTAGTGAACTTTCTGCTACAGTTTTCACTACAGGACACGAGAAATATCACAAATCATTGTTATTTAGTACGCGACACTGAAATACAAAAGTTACGACAGTCAAACCAGGCTATATCGAACTGGAGTAAAGCGAATTACCCTTCATATCGTGTTATTATCGTATCGTGCCAGGAAAACGTTACGGCTTCATCGAACGAAAATAGCCGGTACACCTGATATATCGACCACTGGGCAGTGCGATACGCCCCCAAGAAGCATAGGCGTGCGCACGGAGGGGGGGGGGGGGGGGGCAGCCCCCTCAAGTCAACCCAAGAGGGGGGGGGGGGGGCGCAAAGTCAGCCCTCTACATTGACATAATAGGGAGGGGGGGGGCGCTGCGACGAACCTTCGCCCCCCCCCTGAAGGGGAACCCTGCGCACGCCTATGCCAAGAAGTTTGCTTTCCCTCACAAGGAGCTGTCTTTTCTCATGAAAGGGGACTTCCCTACATGCATTTGGGAGTGGGAGTGGTGTGATCAGGAGGGCGCCGCGCAGCAGAAACTATCGCTTGCCATCACGTGTTTTCGGACATGACTCCTTGACGCGGCACTCGTATGTGCTCGCCGTTCGCCTCTAAGCTCCAACGAGTGCCGTAAAATTTTTTGCAAATCTGGCGCCGACGATCAACGCGGTCGAAAGTAAAGGCGTCGCCGCTGGCGTGCACCATCCCAAGAAGCACGCTATGATATCGATCAACCACGCCAACGTTAAGGCCAAGACATACTTCTGGCCTCCGGCACCGCAGGAGCGCGCACATATGTGTGTTAAGAATTTTTAGCCGCTGTTTACATTCGTATATTAATATCGCGCCTCCAAACAGTGCCTGCATATAACCCGCATCTCCAACCTCAAACACCGCGGAAAACCAAAAACTAAAAATCTATTTTTATACTTGTAACCTTGCGGCAACCGAAGTTATGCTTCTGCATATAAGCCTTTATATATATATATATATATATATATATATATATATATATATATATATATATATATATATATATATATATATATATATATATATATATATATATATATATATATATATATATATATCTCGAACTAATTTCAGTTTTTTAGAGAGTTCGATATATGCGGGTGCGAATGTACGCGAATTTGACGGCATTGGATCGCAGGGCTCCCACTCATCGGAAAGTTTTAGGTACGTGATCAACGCATTAATTGCAAAGGCGAGCTTTATGTACTCCTTTTTTTTTTCGAGTCGTGAAAGATTTCCAACTATTTGGTGGTCGTCGAATTCTGCTGGTCTGCGGTTGCGAATGCAAAGGTTTAATTGCAACGTTGTGTTCCGGTTAGGTCGGCAACACACGTGAACTTACACGACGTGGCAGCACGTGGATTATAGTTTTCACGTATGCCGCGCGGCATGTTGGAGCTCCGCTGTAAACAACGTTGTTAACAACTTCCGCGGAACCGTTCATTCTTTAATCTGTAGAACGATGTCAGAACAAACACAATTTCAGAGTTGGATATAAAACTTTAACGCGGTATAACACGGTAAGTTTGGACTAGTTGATGATTGAATATCCACATGTTTGCACAGTGCAAATGGAACGAGTATACAGAAAAGGGGGGCCCAACACAGGTTCTGTGCACAACATCAGCGCTTCTGCTGTGACCTCTCCTCTGCTCTCGTTCAATTTGAGTCATGCAATCATGTTATTATTGAAGCTACAGCAACACGCAAATATATTGGCACGTGGCGCGGTCTTTTCTTGGATCATATGGGTTCTTACTTTTCTTTTTTTTCTATTGCGCGGCGAAGAAGTTTTTTAGAAGTCCAGCTAAACTTGCGCGCCTAAGAAAAAATATAACAGGTGACAGTGCATAAGTCAAAACAGCCCCGCTTTACTCCTGGTACTCTATTACAAACGTGCAAAAACACTTACAGTTTTGGCCATGTTCGTGCCTTCAGACAGCCTGGTGGGAGCTATTCGCGTCCAGTGTTCAAAGTGTCGAAAAAGCGGTCCTAGGAAGAGTTTATATACGTGTTTATTTTAATAGAAATGATAAGATGCTTCGATGACAACTGCCAGTTCCTGTTCCTCCCCCCCCCCTCTTCGTTTTTGTCATCAGATTGTACGGATGAATCGAACTATGTATAAGTGCCTGCAACAAATTGTCGAGTCATTAGGGCAAATCTAACCCTATAGTCACAGTCATCTGCGCTATCAGCGCAGTGTCAGAAATTGCAATCTACAGGCCCATTAAATATAACTGCCTTAACCTAAGATACAACGTCGTCGATATACTTATCTGATCGCACGAGAAACAAAATTTAACACTACAGACCAAGATCTGCAAGGTTTGTAAATGGAAGCCGTATTTTACAGCGGCCTGTGGAAAGTGGCGGAAAGGGGAACGCTGATAACGGCTATCGCATCCTTGTAGCTAGTGTTCGGTCGTCATGCCTTTGACATCACCTGCTATGCCTTATCAAAGCAGCAGCTGCAGCGCGGGTCGCTCCGACAGATAGCAACGACAGGCGTCGAAACCGATTGCGCCTTCTCTCTGAGCGCGCGGGCGATAGCACGATATATTTTTGTTATATTATTGCCTTATCGATAAACGACTAAATAATGAAGCCGTTTTGAGGGCTCATGTAAAGCGTAGGCGTTTGTAAGCTTGGCAGTCACTATGAATCATACGAAATCGAAAGAAGTCCGGACATACGTCTGTAGAAATAGAAAGACAAAAAAATAATATTCGGAGCGCCCTTTTCTTATTGGGAAGGGGGAGCAAGCGAAGGCTAGCCTGTGCGTGCCTTGACCTGCAATTTCTCTTTCTTTCTTTCTTTCTTTCTTTCTTTCTTTCTTTCTTTCTTTCTTTCTTTCTTTCTTTCTTTCTTTCTTTCTTTCTTTCTTTCTTTCTTTCTTTCTTTCTTTCCTTCTTTCTTTCTTTCTTTCTTTCTTTCTTTCTTTCTTGCTTCTGTTTATTTCTCTCCGTCTCAGGACATATGGGGTGAAAGAGCAATCACCCGCACGCGCCGCCAACAGCGTAAAAAACTGGGCGAGTTGTTACTTCATACGGCAGCAGTGCAAAAACACGAACATGACACAGGACAAGCGCTTGTCCTGTGTCCTCCTTCATTTTGTGTTTCGTCTTTTTGCGCTGCTTTTAACAATGCAGGCGCCGCCCACGTACGGTGCCTCGGCATGCGTGCTCGGAAGGCGTCGTACGCTCTCTTCATTGAGTGCAAGACAAACAATCTCGCACCGTCATGCTTCTTTGTATAAGAATATTGTTAGTAAAGTCGGGCCTTCGCGAGCGACAAACATTGCAACAGCCCGCATTCCCTTCAAGGCTCCTAGCGTAAGCCTAGCGAGGCGGAGGCTGTCGCTGGAGCCGCTCCCGATCAAACGCGAGCTCATCATAGACTGCTTACTTTTGCCAACATGACTTGTACTTTTATGCGACGCTTTTACATGTGCTATTGGTTTTTTTCGACGCCCTCGATGTGAAGAGCAAAGGCGGAAGCGAAGCCATACGGTTCGCCGAGACGGCCGGTGCCGCTGTTTGCCCGCGAAATGGCCTTTCATCACGGTTTGATATAACGCTGCTCATTGCAGAAATCACACACTTTAAACACACGTAGAAATCATTTCATGTCAGAAAGAAATGTTCGCGTATCTTTTTCATGCCACCGTGAGCAGTGATACCGGCGAATGCCTCGAACCTTGGAAGTAGCTTCGAAGAAGGACCGGCGACACGTGCGCCAACAGTGGCATGACGTCACACGTGTCCCCCGCACTGCCATTGGCTGCGGCAGTCAGATACGCTGCAGCCGCGCGACAACATCCAGTGAGTGTGTCGCCCGTTCGGCGTGCGAATCGTCTCCGCATGCGTTGGAAACCTGCTGGGACGTATGTCCGGATGCGGCTGTCGGCGCGAACAGCCGTATGCGGTGAATCGCGTCCTGTATTCGCACCATGCGTCCCGCAGTTAAGCTCACTGCAGCCACCGAAATATGTAAATGATAGAAGCCTTTTTTTTCTTTTCAGGCTATAATTTTCCTGAATTCTGTCGCGGATAGTTGTGTGGAATTGGCCAGTGCCGGCAAGCGTATACAAACATTAGCAGTGGAACAAATCAGATCCAGGGACTGTAGAATATCTGGTCAATTCCGCTAAGAACAAGAAAAAAAAAGCTTCAGTGCTAGCCAATCTATTCTCGAGTGCAAATGACATTTACTCTAGGCAGAACACATAAAAACATGCTCGAACGCTTAGTACATTCCCACCACGCTCATACAATTCTTAAACTCTGTACGACATAGCAAAACACCAATTCCATACACCACATTCTCTGATTCAGGCGAACATGCAAGAATAGCGGAGGCTGAACGTGATGCGGCAGATATTCGCGAAGTGACCTGGATAGTTAAAATTACTCGCCGTCGACTATTAACGATGGAAAAAAAAAGAAAGAGAAACCGTGGGACGATATCGCCTGTAAATGTCACCAAAACCTTCTCAGTCATAGGTAATACACTAACGTCGTTCAGAAGTTTTTCATTACTCGCACCAAACATAAATACGATTATTACAAACCATAACATATTAGCCTGCCACAGAGTAACAAAATGCGACACATTCTTCTCGGGTTGTCCATGGACGGGCAGCAAAAGTTAAAGTCATAACATCCAAACTAAAGCGTTAAACCATCTGAGGCTTCGCACTTCTTATGTACACCACGATGAACGGCATGTTTACTAATTGAGCACCGGCACAGTCGCTACACGAGGAATTCTTTTTTCTGTGCGCAAAAACAAACCAAACAAACAAGAACTAGTCGATAAAGATTGCGACCCTTCTAATGTCGTCAACCTGCACGAGCCGAAAAAATTGCAGCATGCAAGGGATTGAACAGACAGAGGCACCTTCCCCAGCAGGTTTTAATAACAACAGAGTGCACGTAAAAAGTCTATTCTGAGCTTAAGGTCTCAACGTAGATAAACACACGGGGGACCAGTAGTGCGATAAGTTTCTGGTCAGAATACAGGTCAGCTAAAGGTACGCTCTGTCAGTCATACTTGATTCATAACTTAACCCCGTGCTCGTGGGCATCAACAAAAAAAAATCAGTTTCAGCGCAAGGGCGAAGCAATGAATGGGACAGCAACAAATTGTAATGCTTATACGAAGTAAGGCTGGCAGCTAACTCTTTTGGATCCGATCTCGCGTAACTCTATACAAAACGCTGGTGTAAGAGAATACGGCTGCTCCAGGGAGAGATGCGCTTTTCGCACAATCTCTTCGCGTTGAGAGCGCAGCTCATAGAAGGGCATATGAGCCGTTCACTGATGTCTGCCGAGATAGCGTGCGCGCCAGCGATCGCGACTGCTCCCTTCGAATCAATGTTCAAAGTTGCTGCTCTAGTATAGCCTGACGTTGGGCTACTAACTCAGTCTCCCAGAAGCATGATGTAGCACTACTTCCTGGATTGTGCTTGTGTAATTCTGGACATACCCGATCCCCGCAAACATGCTCACAGCCTCAAGCAGAAAACGACCGACCAGCAATAAATAATTCTACATATAGGTCGAATTACGCCTTTACCTTTTTGCAGAGTCTCATACATTTTAGTATACGGAGACAGACGACCTCCTCCTCCCCCTTCTCCGTTCATTGATGGGACAATGATGAAAGCAAGGAAGAATACCCGGCCAAGAATGTGTAATTTCGTGACTTCATAATCGTTTTCTGTGTGCATGCTATGTATGCGTTTTTCGTTTCATTTAGCATGCGCCTTACGATGGCGACAACAATGCTTATAACATCGTTACATCCAGCTACTTAGAAAAATGTTCTTACTAAACTTTAACGTAACTAATTTTTAGCCTGCTTATGTTTGACTACGATAGGTGATAAGCTTCGCGTAGTACGCCTTAGGATGACATGGCTTCGTAGAAAGAGCATGCGAACTTGTTTTTTTTGAGCGGTTTGTACATATCTTCCCAATAGCAAAAAAAAAAAAAGACAAAAAAAAAGCGAAGAAGTTTTTTTTCGCTGGAAATTACTATCGCCATGACACGCGATAGCTTCAAGGTCATTTATTTCGTGGCAATAATCTGAGCGTAGAAATGACACTCACGGAACGCAATCAGATAAACTAGATAATGAGTGTGTTTCACTCATTATCATTCACCCGATGGCGGAAAGACATGCATGAAGCCATATAACGTTCCTTAGTGACACGCTGTTCATGCAGTGGCCGAGTTGTAATAGAATAGCGGAAATTGTTATGACTAAGAACTCCATATTCGGACACAAAATATCACACTCGACAAAATTTAATTATCGCTGCGTCTATTTCAGCGTAGTTTCGTCCAGCGATAGTTGTCGTTTTGTGTTACCGTCGGCATATTTTGGGGAAAAGGAACCTGATTGACAGAGAAGACGAAAAATTAATAGACCATAGATTGTCATAAAGCAGTGTATTCACGCAAATAGCACACTTGAACACCTACAACTAGATTTTGCATGGACAAGAGGGCATACGCTTTACTTACTGAGCATTAACACTTTCTGGGGCAGCCTTTTCTAGTAATATCACTTCGGCTGCCGCAGTACAGCTTCAGATCGCGTTGCAAAGGTTCCATCCGTGGTATTTAGAGCTTGCCGAAGCTATGAGGGACGTAGTATGTGTAAAGACAATAATAATAATAATAATAATAATAATAATAATAATAATAATAATAATAATAATAATAATAATAATAATAATAATAATAATAATAATAATAATAATAATAATAATAATATATAGGATTTAACGTCCCAAAACCACGATATGATTATTAGTGCTCCAGGAAATTTCGACCACTTGGTGTTCTTTAACGTGCACTGACATCGCACATACACGGGCCTCGACCATTTCGCCTCCATTGTCGTATGAAAATATCCGACGATATGGTTGCCATAACTGCACACAGATACATTCTATTGTACGCAGCATGTCTGTAGAAAGTACGCTATCAATTTGCTGCCTAATGAGTCAGCCTTGTTTACGGCAGACTTGATGCGCTTTATGCAGAGGACTGATGGCAACATATGAGTGAATTTCCAATCAATGCAGCCCATGTCTTTAACTTACTGATATCGCGTCATCTCTGAGTACTAAGTAGCCCATTCTTGCAAGCCTGGAAGCCAATTCACATTTGGAATAAAGCCAACGCAAATAAAATGTTGCCATGCGTCCCAAACCGAGTTCATTTGACGTCGCACTTGCTTCCATTATTGAACCGTCATGTTTATCTCGACGTACTGTGCAGCGCCATTTTTAGCTGACTTAGAACGATCTAAACTCAGATGTCCCGCAGTCGGAACGGATTACATTTGCACACATTAGGGCAAACCAGATTGTACGATAAAGATTCTGCGGGACAATTGCATCAAAATGCTGTATCTAACGACGATAGTCGCATGATTTAGCGATTCACTTATGTGAATATGCTTAAACATTGTTCGTGATATGCAAATGCATGTGTGGCCGGAACGACGCATACAGTGAGGCGAATGTTTAGTGAAACATTTATAGCTCAGAGATTTTCGTGGTGGTGTCGTACGCGAAAAACAGAGTATACCGGCGAGCGTACAGATAGCGTGGCCTCTGAAGGTGCAGCGTTCACATATGCGGCGTTTTTCAATAATTGATGCTCCCTGGTTCGTGGGCTCGTCGGTGATCATCCGTTTGTGATACGCCAATCTCGCCTTCTATTGAGGTCGCTTGTCATTTCACGTTGTCACGTTTCATTGTTGCCTGAATATGAACGCGTGACCGGCGTTCTTGCCTGTAGCAACGGAACTGTTGCGCTGCTTAATACATGGTTGAAGCTCCGATTCCCGGCATGGAGGATAGGAAACATTGAGGAAGGAGACGGTACAATAAAATCATCTTTTCATTATGAAAGGAAGTTAGTTGGAAGTTGGCGCCTGTCATGTCGATGTGTGTATTCTTGGTACTCGTTCAGTTTGCGCCGGAAAGTCTTCTCAGTTGTGATCCTCTGAGACGTAGAGTGTCTTCTTTTGCCATCTGATGAAAAATCAGCAGATAATGAAGCCACAGAAAGTATAGGGGGACGTTAATTCTACTGTTTTAAGTGTGTTGTGGTAATTTTGATATAGACGTGATGAAAATAAGGAGGACGAAAAGACAACTTCCGCCGGCAGGGATCGAACCTGCAACTATCCGAAGGTTGCAGGCTCGATCCCTGTAGGCGGAAAGTTGTCTTTTCGTCCTCTTTACTTTCATCTCATGTACATCACAATTAGAACAATATTTTTAAAACAGCACAATTAACACCTCCTATACTTTCTGCTGGCTTCATTATCGGCTGGTTTTCAGTAACGATGTGTCAAACAAAAGAACCAATACAAATATTCGGCTAAAAGATCGCTCGTAATTTTGCGCTTTTTTTATAAGATGAACCTTTTTCCAACTAGGCCAAACAGCCGTTTTGCTGAACTTCATTTCTAGTTCTTCTGGCCTTCTTTCTACGTGTCACAGCTTAGACTTCACGGATCCTACGGTGATGGTGCCAATCATAGCAGCTTGCGAATGCAGGGCACGCGTTTTGAGCTGGCATCTAAAAATCGGACAATGCCCAGCGGCTTTAAGTTTACTCTCAGGATGGTTGCCACCTACGGCTGGGCACTGGAAGAGAATAAGCAAAATTCTGAGGTCCGAGAGCTGGAACCAGGCTAAGGCATTTCAAAGAATGCCTCAAGCAGGCATGCCGGGCCAAGCCACACGGACAATTGAACGTGAAAGCCTTCCGGGAATGGTGCAAGCAACTGACAATTCTGACTGAATCGATGTGGAACTTCACGCGTCAACATCTACCGAAGAAACAGAAGAAAAGGATTCCTTCAAGGGCAACTACAGATACTGGGGGATGTCGTGGTGGATGCTCGTCAGCAAGAGATCCTAAAATTAGGACCAAAATTCTGTGTGCAACCTCAACTGGACACTGTTGACAAGCTAACACTGTTGACAAGCTGACACTTGCAAGGGACATAGCTAGACATGCAGAAGAAAAAGAAAAGGACCGATGTGTGACAGATTGTGTTAACGTGGTGACAAAATCTTCAGTGCATGCTAAGACTGGACCGAACGTCGGTAGGACGGCCAAATATTTGTATGACCACAACCTGCGAGTTGTACAAGCTGACAAACAAGGTATGTTGGTTGTTTTGCCGAATGACATGTATAATGAGAAAGCGTCATTGGCGATAGGGAAGAAGCTTCAGTCGGTCAGAGGTAAACGTGGAACGCGTTAAGAAAAGAGCGGTGGAACTGTTGAAACAGTGCAATCAAGAAAAGCTTGCCTCTGAAGTTATGAACGTAAAAGGAATGAAGCTAAAAGTGTTTTTCACAGCAAAAACGCATAAAGAGGGTATCCCGTTTCGGCCAATAGTTTCAGAGAGAGGATCTTGGCAAGTCATCGTAGCGGGATATTTACAAAAAATGTTAAACTCGTTAACCATACAGGATCCTTACCTGTTGGTCAACTCGGAAGGACTTGTGGAATTTCTGGCGAAAGAAAGTTTTAATGGAGCCTGGGGTTTTAGTATTGACGTCCAAGATTTATATTATTCGTTGCCACAAGGTCCGCTTATGAACTGCGTCTATGAATGTATAACCAAAGATAATGACGAAGTAGCTTTTCGGAACACTTGCGGAATGACGATGGAATCCTTTTAGAACTCCTAGAATATTATCTTAATAATACTCACGTAGGTTTTTGTGAAGACACGTTCATTCAAACCAACGGTATCTGCATAGGGTTAAAAGTTGCACCCGTCTTAAGTACCATTTTTCTGGGCAGTGTTGACAGGGAAGTAGAGAAAAATTTGGATGGTGCAGCCAGCAAGGTGTTCAGATCTGCCGATGATTATTTAATTTTGGCCTCGAATGTAGAAGAAGATGTTTTCAGAAAGAGGATTGTTGACTTGTTTACTTCTAAGGGGAAAGGGTTGGTGTTCACTTCGGAAATTCCGGTTGAAAATAAGCTGCAATACCTGGATGTCAACTTAAATTTCCAGCCAAACCACATTTGTTGGTCTTATTCGCCTCGTGCCGGGAAACCACTTTTAAACTATTCTTCTGGTCATTCAAAGATCGTAAAGAATGCTATTGCGGTGTCTTGCCTACAGTCTGCATTAATGAAATCTTGTTTTCACTCAGTGAACTGTGCTTTTGCTTCGCAAGTTGAACGCTTAAAGGAGGCTGGATACCCCCAATCTGTGTTGCAGGCTTCGTGCGGGAGGCTTCTGAAGAAGCTGAAACAAGATAAACAACCAACTAGCGAAATAAGCAAGCAAAATGTTAGTTTTTCAAAAGTGTCTACGATTCCTTATGTTCACGGCCTGTCTCATAGATTAAAAAAGGTGGCTAGTAATTATGGAGTCAAAGTAATGTTTTCCGCAAAAAACAAAATAGGCAGTGTGTGCTCGAGAGTGAATCGAAAATATGAGAGCGTAAAAAACGGTGATGTGTGCACCATAAAGCACAAGAACAAGTTTGTAGACTGCGAGAGTAAGGTCGTTTATAGATTACCTATGACGTGTGGGCATGTTTATGTGGGCCAAACTGGCAGATGTGTTAACACAAGATTAAGGGAACACATGAATAGCCTAAAAGGACGTCCCTATACACACCTAGCATTACACTGCAGCAAATGTGAGTGCAACCCCAGCACAGATAATGCCGTCACTCTGTTTAACCACCAGAACCAGACTTCTAGAGAAATTGCTGAAGCTTTTTTCATTGCACATCACAAGGATGATTGCATTAGTCATCCTTCAATAGCCCTATCAGACAAAGAGATACACCTGCTCTCTGCATTTTTGTGAATGGTTTTTTTGTTGTTGTTGTAGCGATGTGCGCTAAGGCAATAGTTGATGTGATTTTCGCAGTACCGTATGGTTTAAAAGTCAGAGTTTTTTCGATAATAAAATCAGTTGTTAGAAAGCGCTTGTCCTGTGTGTCTCTATGCTTCGTCCCCGTGTCATTTTGCGCTTTTTTTATAAGATAACATAGTCTCTTTCAAACTGTTCTAGAATGCCTGCTGCCAGTGCCAGTGCAGTTGCGAAGTGCTCACTACACCGTAATTCTTCATTTTGCAAATTGGCGAAGTACCCACAACGCGTCCGTAAGGCAGCCTGCGCATCTGGTGACTTTGCTGATGCTGTTGCTGATGGTGGTGAGTAATTATGCCTGAGCGCCTTTTTAGGGTAGGCATTTGAACCACCCACTCATTGCGCAATGCCCATGTTTGAACACCTGGTGAAATTCTAGGCTTCTGCCTCGCAATATTACATGCGTCAAGGAGACCAATATAGTGCATGGAGGACATCGGGTCCTAGGAGCAGAATGAATTAAAATGGCTGCCGTAAATTGAAGCACCGAGGATGGATTTTGGGCAACCGCTTCTCGTGATTTTTTAACCCGAAAGTGTTTTATGCCGGGGTCCACTAAGACTTTCATGACGTATTTCCGTCACGGAAATACACCACGGAAATACGTCAGCAAAATGCACACGATCACATGGCAAATAAAAAAAACTAGGAGAAAGTGATCTGCTGACGGGAGTCGAACACACGACCTCTCGGGCCGTGATAGCTGTTGAGCGCTTCAACCACCGCACCACCATCACAAAAAGGCATCGACGTCGACGGACGAATGTCATGCAAGGGGGGTGCTTTGGTGCAGCGAGAGTACAAAAAACATTCAGCTGCTTCTGTGAAGACACTTTTCACTTTCGTGTTATACCGATTCCCATGAAAGAGGGATCAATCGTGTTTTTTTTCCGAAGTGTTTCAAAATGTAGAATGTACTGTACACATGGAGTCTGTTGTGGGACACATCGTGAAATCTTGATATTCAAAGCACTAGAAGCCCTGGGAACTGATGCACTTACTAAAATGAAGCGCTTGGCCTTGAGCTTGCAGCCAAAATATGCAAATACGACCGTCAGTGGTTGTTATCCGGATAAATGGTGACTCACACACCATGGGTTCAGTAGCATGACCATTTTTCATCGAGGAATATTTATTTGTTCGGCGCCATAGATAGACTGTAGCAACAAAACCTGGATGTGGGTTCTGTAGAGTGGACGATTTATCATGCCTCATAAGAAAAATGATTTTGCAAAGTGTTTTGGAACGCCCTCTTGGGCGACATCAGTCGTGAAATATCGCGCATCAAAAGGAAACTGATAGAAATAAATAAAACAAATATTTCTCCATGATCTCGCTTCCCTGAAGAACATACTTCATTTTATTCTAGGTCATTTGTCACTGAAAAGAAAATTGAATGCTCAGTCTTTAAAAAAAAAAGAAAAAAAAAAGAAACAAGTGAGTGCGCTCGTTGTATGGCTCCGGAGAAAATTAATTTCGGCTTTTTGAAAAGTCATCCCTTATTGCCAGCCGCATTGGTCGCTGCACTTTCGAGGATTCGTCTAATGTAAGCAGCGCATAATGCACGCATGTTGAAAAAAAAATAATAATAACAAGGTCTCTATTACAACGTACTTGTAACACAAAGTGATTCATTAATATTTTCTCCTCTAAAGGGAACGAAAACTTGTGCCCGCGTACTGGAAACTCATTCGGCCGCACTAGCAAGTGAAAGCGAGCAAGCTACGTCGCGGCTGAGAGAACTTCGAAAAAAGTTTCATTAAACTCGAGCGTGCGGGAAATATTTCGCCTTCTGATCTTGGGCAACTGCTTCAGCATGGCCTGCCACTTGCGAGTGGGAGTATTTGACGTAAGTCTCAGTCAAGCCTTCATTGTTACAGACTTTGATTGTTCACGTTGACAAATGTCTTGTAATGAGATGGAAACAAAGCCAATGCACGTACAGCCCAGTGCGCTTACTTAAACAGCTGTTTATATGCCAAGACACTGAACGAACGAGCACGTAGGCACATAAGTGCACGAATTTTCAGAGAATAAATTGACTCGCTGAGCGCTGTGAGCACTTCAGCTTATCCAACCATTCTAAAAGGTTTGTAAGCACGGGTTTCCCAACGAACACCTGCACCAGAAGCCTCTTTCTGTGGCACGTTTTGTATCGAGAGACAAAGCGGATATGATCGTGCTTCGGTGTTGAAATATTGAAAAAAAATAATAAAAAAAAGGAGGGGGGGGGGGGGGGCAGCTTGTTGAACAAATCCTTGCAACTTCGTGATAAGAGTGGCAGGCTGGGCGTGTTGTTTTGGCAAATTTGAAGTGTTCTGCACGACGACGACAAATACACGCACACAGCGCTTACTTTTTTGGTGATTTATTTCCGTGGCGATCTGCGTGGATTTACTCTACCTCTGTCCGCTGTCGTCGTCGCGCCTTACACTTCAAACTCGTAACTCGGTTCTGCGCGCTCCGATTTAGTGGATCAACTTATGTACGAACAAATGAATGGTGGTATTAGCAGAAGCCAAAAGAAATTTCACTAATGGAAGAGCCAAAGACTCTCAAGGACGTCGATTTTTCGTTGACTATACTTACTCAATAACTGCAATATCTTTGCAAATCTGTTCTATTTACCAAACGGAACTTGCAGAACGAGACTAGAGAGAGAGAGAGAGAGAAATAGATAAAGGAAAAGACAGGGAGGTTAACCTGGTAGAAGAACCGGTTTGCTACCCTGTACAGGGGCGGGGAAGAGGATAGAGAGAGAGAGAGAGAAAAGAAAAAGAAAAAAAAGGATGCCTACATATGCACACACATGTAGGAGGTTCAGATTAG
Source organism: Rhipicephalus appendiculatus (assembly GCA_030522465.1). Classification (NCBI taxonomy): domain Eukaryota; kingdom Metazoa; phylum Arthropoda; class Arachnida; order Ixodida; family Ixodidae; genus Rhipicephalus; species Rhipicephalus appendiculatus. Next base: position 39,457 of record JALIZH010014248.1, on the reverse strand, counting down.
AGTCGTTTGGAGAGACCGGTTGAACGCAGAAATCGCAGAAGCGCCTTCACAGCCTTCTTATGCGACGTTGAGTCCTGTTTGTGGCACATGATTCTGACTTCCGAAAGAGTCTGGTCATCCAGTTGATCGAGTGCCTTGCACAACGACTGTCTCTGCAAACGGTATTGCGGGCATTCGCACAGAATATGCTGTATAGTTTCGTCACTGCCGCAATGGTCACAGGCTGCGGTGTTGGCCATTCCTATGCGGAACGCGTACGCATTGGTAAATGCGACACCCAACCATAACCTGCACAGTATGGTAGCGTCACCTCGGCGAAGTCCTGGAGGAACTTGAAGACTCATCGTTGGGTCTAGGACTTTACAGCGGAATTGAGGCTTGACGTTTAGCTTAATAAATTTATAGCTGCCAAGCTGGGGACCTAGAAATTTGGGAAAATGATCAAGTGGGAAGGAGGGAGCGGGGGTGGCCCAACAAAATAAAACTGGCATATATTTTTATTTATTATTTCTCAGGACCGCTGTAACCTCATAAACAGCTGTGATTGATTGCCATCAAAGTTCTTGGACGTGAACGATATTACTGGAGGTCATAATTATACGGCGCACGCGCGCGTGTGTAATTACAGAACAAGGTTCTCCTTGTCCCGCTACAGGTCCCTCCCAATCATGGTACGCTTTTTCGCATGACACAATAGCACTTAGGCGAAAACGACGTAAGAAGTGCTTTGCATGCAATAGACAAAGGCTACATAATTTTATAGACACTTTCCATCGTTGCTGTTTTTTTTTTTCGTTTTTTTTTTGTGGTGAAGTTAAGGTTGTCTTTCGGGAGATTCATAACGGCGCCCGTACAATGAGGAGGATCGATCGAAATTCGGGAGTCTTCCCGGGAAATCGGGACAATTGGCAGGTACAAAATGGGATTTGACATCCCATTTGTACGCCTTCAAACTGCGCCAAGGTCCAGCTTGGGTGTGCAACGTAAGTTTCATTTTCTCTCTTGTTCATTAGCTAATGGCATCGAATGACAAAGCATCGTTTGGTCTTATGGTTCGGGATACTCACCGTGAACGAATACACAGGCATGACAACAGCTTGTTTTGTGCGTAGTGAGAAATTAGTACCGAGCATGTCAGCATAGACATGCGCCCGAGGAGGGGAGGATGGGTTGCCTCTCCACCCACCCTGTTCACCGAAAGGGAGGGGGGAGCAAAGTCTCCCCCTTACGTTTACTGAGCCGGATATTTCCCTTCATTGTTCAAAGAACAGGACTTTGGCCACGCCGGTTTCTGACGATAATAGCGACCGAAAGCCTTTGATGTTGCATTCCAAGGACTGCCTACTTCCCACTTTTCTCGCGGAAAGCTAGGAAGCCAAGACAGGCTATTGTGAGAACCCCGCCATCATTTCATTTCTGTTTTTTTTTATCTATTGTGAAGTATGTTCGCTTTTCGACCCTACAAAGGGGATGGAGGGGACTTAGCTTTCCCTAATGGAAAACCCAGCGCACTCCTATGCACGTCAATTCTCATCGAAACGGAGAACGTGAGCAGCTTATTCTTTTCCCTTTCGATCGATCCAGGTTCCAGTGTTCGCCGATGTAGAAACGGTGGCCGGAGTGGTTAAAGTAGAAGGGTCGACAGAAGTTCTATTCTCGGCTGTGAAGCAAGTTCTAAATTGCACGTGAGTATACTCAGAATTGCGCAAACGAATTTATTCGTAATTCTGGAAGAGCTTGTCGCCCACTGTCTCAGATATAAATAAAATGAAAGGGATAATTTGCCTGCGTCGGAAAGCAAATCCTTAGGGAAGAAAGAACGTATTGCTTGGTTCTGTTTCTGACATCGCGCGGAGCACTGCATGTGCAACGCAATTGGGCACAACACTAATTACAGTCAAAGCAGCACTTATGAGAACATTGTGAGAGAGCTGTTTTTAAAATGGAAGCTTATTCCTTCGCGGAGATGTAGTTGTCGTATTTTGCAGTGCAGATCTCGGAGATAAGCGTTTATGAATTGCGGAGGCCGTAATAATGATCCAGGAAAACTCGGTGGCTTCTGTACAGTCATAAATAAATAAATAAATAAATAAATAAATAAATAAATAAATATTGGACAACATTTCTATCAAAATCATCAATGGAATGACTCGTTAAAACGACTCTTTCTTGCTGCAGATACACTTACGTCATTCCGAAATTGGCTGCGTTTGGACAAGTGGACTCCCGTGGTGAGTGGAACGGTGTTCTGGGAGCTATCCAGCAAAAACGTAAGTTGTGGGCATTTCGCTCGGGCACCAGAAATTAGTAGCACGGGTAGCCTCATGTCCAAGTCGACTTTACTTGCACCATATTTAGCGCGAAGCCTTGATGACTATTGACAGTTATATATTTTGGTGAAGTGGGGAGAGGAATAGCTGCCGGGAAAATTTCAATACTTGCTCATCACTGTGATTACAGTCACGTTAATAGCGAGCGCTCAGTGATTAGATAATATAAGTTATAGCTCTCTAGTGAATGGAATAGGAGGCGTCGACATTTTCGAGGACAAAACAAGCGAAGAGGGCGTATATATATATATATATATATATATATATATATATATATATATATATATATATATATATATATATATATATATATATATATATGTATATATCCTAGCGAGACTACCCAGAAGTTTTCAGGAAGGCCCAAGCTGAGATAAAGACACGCATAGATTGTAAGTGAGTGAGTGAAACAACTTTATTCGGTCCACAATTGACACGAGTAAATTTAACGTCATCCGCCTTGGCTGACTCAGGGAGCATTACAATTTGATGAAAGTGTCGACTTCACATCTGGAGACGTACACATCGAGAAAGATTAAGTCAGATTCGATTCCAGCGCCCAATCTTCAACTTCGTCTTTTTTTTTTAACTCTTCATCGTCCTCTATGCTCACTGGCAGCTTCTTCTGGAATATCTTCACTGATTGCCTAGCGGCTCTTGAAGAGAGAGAGAGTGAAATAACCTTTATTTTGGTTGCCGGCAGATCGGTGAGGGTGTGGGGGGGGGGGGGGGGGGAAGCAACACTGCCTAGATAGTGGCCAGAAGCCCTCGGGCTCTGGCGGCATCCTCGGCCTGCTGGACGGCCATGAGTTGGTCCTCAGGGGCCGTGCTGATCAACAAGGTCTCCCACTGTTTCCCATTCTGAATTTTTTTGGCCCTGTCGTTACGCCTGTGGGCATGCCCAAATAATATGATGTAGGTCCGCCCTTTCTCGACAAACTATTTTCTATTGAATAACTATTTCCATTTATGGAAGAACTACTTTTAAAGAATGTACGCAAGGAAATAGAAGCTTCGGAGGCTATACATACCATGAATCGTAATACAGATACTCGGGTCAATGTACAGTCACCGCAGAAAAAAGATTAGCACGAATGACCGATGACCGAAGCGACGAAATCGCAAATAGCATTGGAAGCTTGCCCTTTACCATGGACTAATTTTTGCCGACCACTCCCGCTTTTACAGGCAGATCATCTCTGTTAAAGCGAGCCCGTTAAAGTTCTTGTTTAAGCACTGTAGGCTGTGTATTTCGTGTATAAAACTCGATTAGTACGAGTTGTTGTTCTTGCAATCGTACCTGGCCTAATATATAAGGGAGGACGCAGGGTTAACTCGAACTAGCTGTGCCTGGTGTACACAATGCGGAGGCGGAGACAAGATTAGTGGATGCGTCACGAAAGCTGACGGTCGAGCCGGTACTCAATGCGTGGGTTTAATGCATTAAAGATTGAATCGTTTGTGCTCTTTGTGAGCCAGTTTTATACTCTTTTCTCTCTTAAAGAACGAAATTTGGGTGTAGGTTTGTCCTTTCTCACAAAGTCACGTATTTCTGCCAACAATGCACGAGTGCCCGTAGGCCATTTCAGTGAGAGTTCAAAAAAAAGTTCGACTTGAGCGATCGCTTCGTCATAACGAAAATGTTCCCGCCTACCATGCTCTTCATGAGAGGGAAGAGGACTGAGTCCCTTGCTGGGAGGTCAAGTGGATTCGGTGGGTCAGGCAAAATTACGTAGCCTAAAAAGGCACCATGCCTCACCATCACCTGTGCTGAGTGAGCCGGACGTCCCCGATGGGTGCTGTAATTTTTGTGTTGTTGCCATAGTGGTCTTGCGTGGTATTATAAAGAACAGAAGTTTTACTATATAACTCTGAAACTAGGCAGATATCACAGATTTTGATGTCTATCGTGTACACCTTTTATAAACCTATCACACTTATATTACGAACTTTATGAACGCCCTTCGTAAGTACATCAGTTCTTCGGAATACAAGCAAAAGTGCTCTAAGTAGTTGGTCCTCGACTGAGATACAACGTATATTCCCAACGAAGCGATCATTGAATGATGCCACGCTGATAACAAACAGTTTTCGTTACTACTTGCATGAAACGTTACTATAGCTATTTGTAGATGAAGGCATCTTGTAATGCACTTTGCCTTTTGTCTTCTTCCCTAAGTATGCCTGTATTGATATACAACTAGCGAACTTTACTTTAGCATGGATGCCTGTTATCGCCATATGCAGAAGTGCCCCTGCGAATAGTGCGGCACGAAAAAGTTCTATGCTGTGTGAGAAACCAATCGTATATAAAGCCTGATTCGGGCATCGCCTTTTCTTGGTATTGTGGGACATCTGCCCTTGAGTCGATCTTAATGCATCAAGAAATATGCGACTTCATTAAGTTAATGTAAAAAGGTGTATGCTTATTTCCATGTCATTCGCTCTATTACACTTCTTGCTTCCCTCCCTTCCTTCTGAAGATGTGCCTTTGATTTATGGAATTAAGGCTATAAATAGATACATTTACAACGAATCGAATTAACTTAAAACATCTTTCATGACTTTCGGAGCATAGATAACAATTCCTGCCTGCAGTGTTTCATCATGCCTGCACGTCATACCCTGCAGTAACTTGTTTGTCAATTTCTACGCCCGTTTTTCGCTTGCAGATTGTGGACGTCACGTTTCCCGTCATGGCACGTACGGGCGCAAGGGACACAGTCGCGGAGCCCACGCCCGCATATTTTTCCACACCGATAGTAATACTGGGAGGAAGAAACCAGACAGAAAACATGAACATGCAGGCGTATTTGCTCACCTTTGACACTCAGGTGAGACGCGCGGCCATTCTGAACCAACATGTATTAGGATTCGTTCTTTCGTCTTTCTTACTCGCCACGATGGTCTGGTAGTTATGGTACTCGACTGCTGACCCGAAGGTCGCGGGATCGAATCCCGGCCGCGGCGGCCACATTTTCAATGGAGGCGAAGATGCTTGAGACCCGCGCACTTAAGTTTAGGCTCACGTTAGAGAAACCCAAGTGGTTGAAATTTTCCGGAACCCTCCACTACGGCGCCCCTCATAATCGTATCGTGGTTTTGGGACGTTAAACCACAACAATTATTACATTTCATGTTTATCTATGAGTGAGGTATGTGACGTAACTTGGACCATTTTAACGATCTAAGCTACGAGGGACGTAGCTTATACGTTAGAGTGATGTAGCTTATGACATTTTAGCGAAAAGAGGGCGCCATTACAAAAGGCTGAGGGCTACGCATGTTGATTCAAATCTTCAATTCATTCTCCTATTTTTTTGTAATTTCCTTTGATACGTACTTTGATAGCTTTTGACACGTACTCTCTCATGGGCTGTAAAGGATTGCGCCACTTTTTTTTCCCTAAGAATAACCAATCCCCTTTCTTCCTTCGGCAGAGTCATCCGGAACAGCGCTAACAGCATCATTATCTCCATCTCGGTGGTCATGTAGATGCCGTTATCCCTGAGAAATAAATAGTAACAGATATTCAATTAATATTCGAAATTACGGTTGTCTTACCAGATCCGTTTATAAAATCAAGCATTGCGGAGTTTGCATATAAGAGTAATAAAGACGGGCTCAATTCAATATCCAAATCGCTGTTGTTTATTCTAATCTCGCGGCTATTTTTTTCTTTCAGATTTGGGTTCTGCTCTTTTCGGTTCTCGTTCTCGTCAGCTTCCTGTGCGCTGCCTTAGATTTGTCTGACAGCAAGAGCAAAACTACGAAGAAACGCGTCGCAGAGCTTTGGAGAATGTACATATGGGACTGTTTCGGTGTCATGTTTTACGAAGGTCTGTTGATCCTTATCTCTATTTTTCCGGCTTGAGTTGTATCTTTTTAGCGTATATACCGATGAATCGCGCAGCACTGAGATAAATCGCACTGATCTACCATACAAGCGGGTTCATGCCACGTGTACACACAAGCAATGATTTCAAATGTTGGCTGATTGTCAACGTGTACGCATGATAACTCACTCGCAAAAAGAAACTCTTTGTATCTTCTTCCTAAAACCATCCCGCCAATTTTATACACAATTCACGTGTTTACGAGACTTTCATTTGATTATTGTCATTGTTTAGTAATCTTGAATTATTTTGTGTAATGTTAATTATTGAGCCTTAATTATTGCGTGTTGTGCAACCTGAATTTCCCTATTTCGGCTCGTCTAGTTGTCTAGCCATAATTATGTGCACCAAGCAGTGATCTCCTTGCTGTGTGAAGGAGCAAGTGAGGCCAATCAAGTTGCTCTTCATGCAACCTATCTCCCGTTTTCTTTCGATGGAGACGAAGTGCTAGAGGCCCGTATACTGTGCGATGTCAGTGCACGTTAAAGGAACACCAGAAGGTCGAAATTTATGGAGCCCTCCACTACGGCGTGCCTCATAATCATATCGTGGTATTATCACGTATCGCCCCAGATATTATTATCGCCTCCTGTCTTCTGTAGGGCAATTCGTGTTATACTTGCACACTTTTGGGTGAAATGCAATATCATGTCCTACAATAGCATACAATGCTCACGTGTAATTGGGCAGTTTTTCTATAATAACTTTTCCTGTCTCTATTACCGTGAATGAGGGACTCATGCAGGCAGGGTTGCCGTTGGTGGCTACTTTCCGCCAAATTGGCTACTTTTGGACCCCGCTGGCAACGAAAATTTCCAGGTGGCACCATGGCTCTTTCTTAAACTTGTTGTTTTACTTATTCAAAATGGTATTATTTATTCACCAATAGTAAAGACTGTGTTGATAATACCGCTTCTGTTCTATTTGGCTAGAAATTCGGCGATAATATCAAATGACATGACTACTTTGGCTACTTTTGGCGTGAGTTCTGGCGCCTTTTCATGTCTACCCAACGGCAACCCTGCATGCAGGTTGCGCTTGCGCAGTTGCGCAAGGAAGGAAACGGGAGAGAGCGAAAGTGTGGGCGGTTAGTCATTTCAGAATTACCAGTGTGCTACGCTACAGTGGGGAAGGGGAGTTGTAAAGTAAATGGCATAATGAGAGGTATGGATTTGGGGTGAACGTGTACAACGTAAAAGTCAATCACCTTTGTGCGCAAGAAACTACTGCATCGCCACAGAATTGATGACCGACTTTAGAATTTCCCCAAAGTGGCGGAACCGCACATACTCACCTCACTAAATTACCATCTTCATTAATTACTCTTTGCCTCCCCGTTGCAGAGAGTATTAGGCCAGATCCAACTATCGCTTAGGCCGACCTCTCAGCCTTTCTCTAAATAAACCCCCTTCTCACGGAATTCGACGGTGGAAGCTCTCAATTTCTTCTTGCTTAATTCCTTCACTCTATCTCTCTCTCTCTCTCTAAAGCATCGCGAAGAATTCCTCGAAAGACAATGAATCGCCTCCTATTCGCCGCATGGCTCCTCACCATTCTCGTGCTCATCAACGCCTTCGCCGGGCAAATGAGCGCCTGCCTGATGGTGAAAACCAAGGCCCCGAAAGTGAACTCAATCGCAGACATCGCCCGTCGACCGTACATGAAGGTGTACACTCTCAAGCATTCGGAGATGACCCGCTACCTGAGAGTAAGTTTCAATGCGCTATGCCGTCACTTCAAGCGTCGCAGGAATAATAAAATCACGTTGATCCGACGCGCACATTCGTATCTGTGTGAAGTGATCAGTTCAATGCCACAAGTCTAAGACGACGATGTTTGTAAGCGTGTGTGTGCTTTTGTATACTATACGACACGCCTTTTCATGCAATGTCACGTTTTTGCACGCTCTGAAAGCCCGAATTCGACGTGCAATAAGCCCGGTTGATATAAACACAACTTCAGTGGGTCAGATTTGTTAGCGCGTCCCAGTCGTACAATGCGACAATGTTTACACGAGGCGCATTTTCTCCTTCGCGCGAAACAGCATGGACCACACTCTGGAGATCGCGGCCGGCATGTACTTTCGTCCTCCTCCCCATTCCCCCCTCTACATGGACCACACTCTGGAGAGTGTGGTCCATGTAGAGGGGGGAATGGGGAGGAGGACGGAAGTACATGCCGGCCGCGATCTCACTTTTGTTCTTTCCGTGAGTGCTCTTTTCGCGTCAACATTATGCCTCTCTATATCTCTCTCTTTCTCTGCACAAGTGTGAGTTTTGATTCTACCGACCACGCGAGTATTCGCACGAAGAGAATCCGACAGCGAGTACTGTCACATCGCACGGCACACGAGCGTGCAGTTGTCGTTGTATAGCTGGCGTGTCGCTATGACGGCCGAGGTCAATGACAGCGCCCGAAGCGCCAACGTCATACGAATGGTCCTGCGGAGCAGGGTGGCCGAGCCGGTACATCGTTGGCATGAACACTCGATTTGTTCCCCAAAGCAACACACACACAGAAAAAAAAAGGTAATGAAAGAAATCAGTTGCAATGTCTTTTCGAGACGACATAATGTAATATTGTCTTCGAGTACGTACCTATCACAAAACACGGCGCACATTCATTAACATGATTTCGTGTGGGAATCGTAGGTGATAAGCGCCGCAGTTACAGCCGCAATGAAGCAGATGTGTATCTGGTGTGCTCGTAATTAGGCGCATAAGTTCGCTTCTTTGACGCAGTCACTGTGTTCGCAATTAGCGTGTCGTACAAATGAAAGTGAGAACCAATCTTCGTTGTGCCACTGGTATGAGCAATATGCCGTCCGGGCAAGCAGCGTTGTGGAGACGATATCCGTGCCGCGCAACTTATTGGCTTGCAACAGCTCCGAATCGAAATCACGCCGGTGAGTGCACTCTGTGTGTCGTATTCGGCCCATTAACGCAGTATCACTGCTTGATTAATTAGTATTGCGGTAGCAATTATATGGACAACCTCGGCGGGTTTTTGCCGTCGCCGTCATGTTCCATATAAAGTTCAAATCGATAACATCGCCTCGCGCGTGATATGTGCTACGTGCAAGCAAAAGCACGCGAGCGCTTCCGACGAACACGGCAGAAGCAGAGATGAAACACGCCGGCCATCTCATTCGCACGAGGGGCGCATGCCCCACTTGCGAGGGCTGCCATCGATAGCTCCTCGAGCAGAGAGGAATCGCCCTGCCCGTCTTTCGTAGCACAAAATGCGCATCGATATAGGAGCTGGATGATGAGGGGGGGGGGGGGGATGCGTATTTTGGGGAGGCAATGCGTACTTACAGGGTACACTTACTGACCGTAACGGTCGTAGCTGTAACGGTCGTATCTACTTATGCGAGCGTTTTGTAGATACTCGAGATAGATCCCAAAGAAGTTATCTGCCCGCCTCACTTCGCGTAACATTCCAATTTGTTGGTATCCCATTCATTATATTCGCCCTTTCGGCGAAACTGTGACCTTTATTAAATGAAAAGAAAACGGAATGCAACAGGGCCCCGCCACGGTGGTCTAGTGGTTATGGCGCTCGACTGCTGACCCGAAGGTCGCGGGATCGAACCCCTGCCGCGGCGGCTGCATTTTCGATGGAGGCGAAAATGCTTGAGGCCCGTGTACTTAGATTTAGGTGCACGTTAAAGAACCCCAGGTGGTCTAAATTTCCGGAGCCCTCCACTACGGCGTCTCTCATAATCATATCGTGGTTTTGGGACGTTAAGCCCCAGATATTATTATTATTAGGAATGCAACAGGTTCTTCGTAAATATTACGTGCAGACGACCGATCGACCTGCCGAGCGAAAGGTGTGGAGCATGGTTCTTCGCGACAAAAGCGACATCCACGGGCTCTACCGCTATCCGGACACCATGATGGCTGAAGTTCTGCAGGGAAAAGCCGTTGTCATTCTCACAGAACAGGTGTCCCTAATTGAGGTGAGTTGTGCCACATGCCCTCCACTAAACTCGTGACGCGAAAAAAAAGGCGGTCGCTTGGATGTCATCATTCTCCCTACCACCACCACCATCATCAGCCTGCCTTATGTCCACTGCTGGGCGAATACCTCCCCCCCAAGATCTGCGACCCATCCTGTGCTGGGCGAGCAGATTCAATTTTATGCTTGTAAATTTCTTAACTCCATCGCTTCACCTAACTCAGTGCCATCCACAGCCGCGCTTCCCAACTCATGGTATAATAACAATAATATCTGGGGTTTTACGTCACAAAACCAAGATATGATCATGAGAGACGCCGTAGTGGAGAGCTCCGGAAATTTCGACCATCTGGTGTTCTTTAACGTGCACTGACATCGCACAGTACACGGGCCTCTACCATTTCGCCTCCATCGAAATGCGACCGCCGCGGCAGGGATCGAACTCGCGACCTTCGGGTCAGCAGCCGAGCACCCTAACCACTGCGCCACCGTGGCGGACCATCTCTTGGTATCTATGCTGACGTTCTAAATGCCCACCTGTTATCTATCCTTCACATGACGTGACCGGTCCAGGACCATTCTTTACTATGGAGCTGTTGAAGCCGAGCTTAATGAGGAAGCAGCAACGTTCGCAATAAAGCGAAAGAGAGTGAGCGGGCACGTGCCACAGAAATTGGGCAAGTCACACTACTCCCGTTTGGTCCAGTAAAAATAAAGAAGCTGTGTATAACTAGCATAGCGGATATGCAATCTTTACTGGTCGGTGAAATGCCGCCTTTGAGCGTGAGTGACAGCTACAACTACCACCCATTTCCCCCGGAGAGAGAGAGAGAAAGAGAGAGAAGAAATATAGGAAAGGCGGGGAGGTTAACTAGATTATGCCCCCAACTTTGCCAAAACTCAATGAGGTGGACGAACGACTCATTTCTCTTCTATTAGCCTTTATTATTAGTATATGTAGCCTGACTAATGACAGTGGGCAATATGGGATACGGTGTCAAATTTTGAATCTGTGCATAGTGGTTGAGACTACTATGGACACATTGCCAGAGACTTTGCCGATGACGTTGCAAAAAAAAAAAAAAAAAAAAAAAAACCCTCATCCACTTTACCTTGTACCATCCGATCCACTGGCTTCTATGTGCTTTGGAATGCTTCTGAAGTTTCGTGAAGCTTAGTACTACAACGGAGAACGCTTCGCACATTCATCAGGCTTCGCGACGTTAAGTCGCGAAGCCTGAACACCTTTTCGTATCGCCTCATTGATACAACGACGCTAGCCCATTTTCGCTCGCTTATTAGTGAAACAAATTGGGAATCCGAACTACTTGAAAGTGAACCCAAATAAGGCATACAATATATTTTTCGATAAACTGATTGCTAGATACGATAAAGCCTTCCCACAACATTGTGTTATAAAACGACCTAAAAAAATTAGGAAACCGTGGATTAAATCCCGCGCTTTTCACAAAAATTAAAAGGAAAAATAAAATGTACTACATTTTCATAAAAACAAGAGATATTAATCAATTAACCGAATTTAAGGCGTATCGTAACCAAGTAAATTCTGAGCTAAGAAAAGCGAAGGACAGACAGACAGACAGACAGACAGACAGACAGACAGACAGACAGACAGACAGACAGACAGACAGACAGACAGACAAAGAACTTTATTTGATCCTGAGGAGCTTTCGCGGGAACCCCTAATGGGGACTCGCGGAAACCGCTGGCCGCGTCCAAGTCGGGGCTGGGACACCATGATGTTCCGCCCTTTCTTGGGCCCTCTGGATTGCCTGGATTTGTGTGTGGAGCGATGGGCTCCGGAGTGCCTCTTCCCAGTCAGCTTCGCTGGATAGAGGGTCGTTAGGTAACGCGGGGCATTGCCAAAGCATGTGTGCTAAGGAACAATAAGTTTCATTGCAGTCCGGACAGCTTGGATCAATCTCTGTAGAGATACAACTGAGGAAGCCCCGCGAGGGGAACGAGCCCGTCTGGAGCATTCGAAGTGTAACAGACTGATACCTTTCTAGCTTCGGGTGAGGAAGAGGATAGGTCCTTCGACTAAGCCGATAATGTGAGGTGATTTCATTAAAAGTAAGGAGCGGATCACTAATCTGGATTTCATCCTGTCCCCATAAGGCCTCCATACCGCCGCGGCGCGTGAGATCTCGCGCACGGTCATGGGCAAGCTCATTGAGGTTAGGTATGGTCTGATGAACGTCCGCACCCATATGGGCGGGAAACCAAGAGATGTAGTGAGTGCCAGGGTTTTTTCTTTTTTCCAGAATGGAGGCAGCTTCTCGCGCTAGGTTGCCTGATTCAAAGGCTTTGATGGCCGCTCGGGAGTCGGTGAAAACGCTGGTGCACGAGGGGTCGGTCATGGCCAGGGCTATGGCGACCTGTTCCGCAACAGCGCTTGTAGCTAATCTGACTGAGGCAGAGGAGCGTAATTCCCCGTTACCGTCAATGACTGCCAGCGCAAAAGTGCTACTTGTGAAGACGTACGGATATCTTCAGTAAATGGTACTCTTACAGACGACGAAGCAGTCACTGCCCTAAATGCTCACTTTGTTCCATGCTGTAACAGTACTTCTTTTTGAAAATCAAGAAGATGTAAGACTCACTGTACCGAAACAATCTGTACCCAATTCTCTCCTGTTATTTCCTACGACTCCAAGTGAAGTTCAAAATGTAATGAGTAGTCTTAAGTGCAATGCAGCTGCAGGGTTTGACGGTATACTGGCTTTGGAGCCAAGTCGTCAAAAAAAAAAAAAGAACATAAGTTCGCGAACAGCACGCGAGCAAGCGATGGCAAACGGAGTATTTGAAGACAATGTCTTTTTGAACGTCTTCCACCTATGAATTTTCTGTAATAAAGTGTGACGTAGACGGCTGGTTTGAAGTGAACTTATTTATTTATTTATTTATTTATTTATTTATTTATTTATTTATTTATTTATTTTACCCTCAAGACTAAGGGCCTTGCATAGGGGAGTTGGTAGAAAATGGAATAAAAATATAACAAAATGAAACCTTTTTCTACCTGCACCAGAGAGAGAGGAAAGCAACTTTATTCGTCCAAGGAATTCGGGAACATAGGTACCGGGGTCCCCGCACGACAACGCTGCACTACACGTTCGTCAGTTCACGGAGTTCCATGACGTGGGCGGCCCGGGCTCGTCGACGTTATCATTGACAAACCGTGTGAACAAATAAAGGCCTGACCACACATACCCGTTGCAGCGTGTCAGCGCGCGTCATTTTGACGCGGCGCCGCGCCCTCTCCCTATGGAGAGAGAGAGGGCGCGCAGCTTCGCGTAGCCACATGCCCTCTCTCTCCATAGGGAGAGGGCGCGGCACGCGCGTCAAAAAGCCACGCGCTGACGCGCTGCAACGGGTACGTGTGGTCAGGCCTTAAGAGAGAGAAAATCGCGGCACATTCAATGCACCCCGTCGGAATCTACCTCACAATGGTTTTCCGGCGCCTTCGGCCCATTCGCACCGGCAACTCTTGAGTGCGCATGACCAAGTTGGCGAGGGCAAGTGTTCTGGCACAGCCAAGATTCAAAGCAACCGGTCCGTAAATAGCCGCAAATGGCGCTTTAGGTGGGAACTCAGACGGTCCCTCAGGCAACCGCGTAAGATGACTCGAAGGCGACAGCCATCTTCTTTTTCTGTTTCTTTTAAATGCGAATGCATTTATTAGTCGGGCTATGTCAGGCGCATCCGGCGTTGTCCGCGGCGGCGTCCGCGCGCCGGCAGGTGTTATCTCTCCGCTCTCACTCCCTCTCCCATAGCAACAGCTGCGGGCGCGCGCGCTTATCCTCGCCCTTAGCAACCGGAGCATGTGGTGCGAGAGAGTGTAGGAGAGGGTTAAGTGCAGTGCTTCGCCGCTCCTTCTCTCGCTGTTCGCTCTCTCTTCTCCCTGCGCCCCACTCTCCCGTCCGCTCGCTCCTCACTCTCGACCGTTCGCTGGCTGGGCGCCTCTCAAGGCGATGGCAGAAGTCGTTGAAGGCGAAATCTCTCGGCGCAATAAATGCATTCGCATTTCCTCACGATTCCCTTCGGGGAGGTGGGGGGCATTTTTTTTCTTCCCTGTCGATTTTGCTTTTTTTCTTCTCTGTCGCAATGATAAGCAAAGGTTCCGCCTGGCGTTGCATTAAGTATTACTATTATGTCACTTTCAGCGGTTGAACCGTGGCAATAACTGCGGGGGGGGGGGGGGGCAGTAAACTACGTTGTGCCACTTCGCGGTTCTAACTGTTTCGCCAGCATCACAACTGCCAGAAGCAGAGTGCCGCTCTACCTGTGGCGTCGTGCGTGACGTTTCTGGTCAGGCCACGTGGTACTCACGCATGTGACGGCGATCGGAAGTTAAGCTGCTGCGTTTTTCTTTTTTCTTTTTAATGCTACGGGAAAGCGCCGTCAAGTAAGGCAACATTACATAACAGAAGTTAGGAAAAATCAAAGTTGGGAATGATGAGTGATGACATTGATCTGCAGTAACTTTCTTTAAACATTTAAGGGGGGACTTGTTGAGTGACAAAAAAAAAAAAAGCAGCAATTTTCAGCAAAACCCGCAGAGGTCCACAACGAAGGTGTCACTTAAAAAAAAATTGCTGCTATTTCTATTGCAGGTCAACCGCTACTGCAAGGGACAGCGAATCGGAGAATTCTACTTCGGAGACGGGCGGCTATTTTCGTTCCACTTTGGTGTGTACATGCGACGTCAGCTGCCCCAGTATCTTCGTCGTCGTCTGTCTGAAATGTGAGTCCATGTGGCAGTGACAACGAATATTCAAGCTTAACAATATCCAACGTACATACTCTAATGAAACTTATTGACTAATGTAAAGATGCAGGCAATCGAAAGCTAGGCACACTGGGCAGGTTATACAAGCCCACTTCCGCGCTCATCTTTCTATTCTTGCGTGCTGTCGATCGTCCCTTACTCCTCCCCCAAAGAAGGATAGAAAACTGGATGTCTACTGGTTGACCTCCCTGCCTTCCGCTTCTGTGCAATGGCTTCTCGGTATTTCAAAAGGGCCATTGAATCTAAATGAAATACCTCTTTGAACAATTATATGCCGATGGAGTGGTAGTCTTTCTGAAGCAATGATATACAGAGAGAGAGAGAGACAGAAGCAGCTTTATAAAACAGCGTGCTACAACCGTTAAAAGTTAAAACGGCGTGCTGCAACCAACCTTGGCATCTGTCATGATCCCTTAATATTGGCGGAGTCTTCAGCCCGCTTGAAGGCCCAAAATTAGACTTCGGTGGCCGAGTTGACGCATTGTTTCATAATTAGAGACAGTAAAGTGGAGTTCCTATTGCTACCATATTCTTGTGTTCGTCTTGCTGAGTGCTAGGGCATTATAACGAGGTTATCCCCAATTCTTAATGTTCATGATTACGTTACTACTGCGTGTATTTTCGATAATAATGTGGGTGACGAATGCGCAAGTAGTGCATGCCATTCGCTTCAAGTCTTCAGCGCTAGACACACAGTGCGCTTCGGTATCCGATCGATGTGCGACGCCGCACGTGGCGTACAATGATTCAGGACACACGGAGCGAACGAGCAGTCACCTAGCAGGCTCCGTCCACATCCGGCGCCTCGGCATGCACGCTCGTAAGACATCGTATCCTCTCCAGTGAGTACAAAACAAACAACCTCGCCCAGCCATGCTTCGTTCTATAAAAAAATTACACCATCTCCCACTAAAGGGAACCATGAGGGGATGTGAAGCAGCATTGGGGGTGCGCACCAACTTTCCGTTTACGTTCACTCGGCCGTCGAAGCCAAGCGTCGGCGTCGAGCTACCGCTTCCGCTACAGAGAGACAACGCGAGTCAGCGGCGAGGGTAGCGAGGCTTTCGAGACAACTGCAGCGACCGGGAACCCACGGAGCGACCGCACGATTCAAGCGAGACTTCCTCGACCGAGCGCACGCACTTATATTAAATGGGGGGAGGGAGAGGAGGGAGCGGGTTTACAGGCTGCAGCGCGGGGGGAGGAGAGGAGAGAAGGCGACCGAACGCCTGCGTAAAGGAGGAGAGTGGGAGAGAGAGTAGGCGCATGCGCAGGAAGGGTGGTCAGGACGCACACCACCACCACCACCACCACCACCACCACCACCGGATTGAACTCCGCCTTAAACTGCTTCGCATCTAAAAACTACGTCTTTGCGAGCGACAGACATCGTAACAGGCTACATTCACTCACGACTGAGAGCGTAGGCCTCACAGGGCGGACGCTGTCGCTAGCGCCGTTCGCGATCAAACGCGAGCTCATCACAGAGCGCTTACTTTTGCCAACACAGTTAAGACTTGCACTCTTATGTGAAGCGTTTCCATGTGCAATTGACTTTGTCGACAGCTTCGGTGTGAAGAGCAAAGGTGGAAGCGAAGCGAGCCGGTGCACCGAGGCGGACGGAGCCACTCTTTACCTGCGAAATGGCCTTTCATCGTGGCACGATATATCTCGTTAATGGTTCGGAAACGGGCGTCGTTTTGCAGAAATACACACCTCTAAAGCAACTTTCTTCGATCATGAATTATTTCATGTCAGAAGCAAAGTTTAGCCAATATTGTTAATGCCGCCGTCAACGGCGATATCGGTAAATGCCAGGGTGATCGGATCCACCTGAGCGGCGAGGAATGGGCCAGTGACACGGGCGCCATAAGAGGCGTGACATCAGAGGTCTCCCGCGTTGCCATTGTCTGCGGCAATCAGACCGATGCTGCCGACGCTGCAGCCGCGCGAAGTTGGATGCCGGTGCGGCGTGCGAATCGTCTCCGCATGCAGTCGGTGTCTGTTCGACGTCTTTCGTATGCGGCTGTTGGCGCGAACAGCCGTACGGCGAATCGCATCAGAATGCGCACCATTTGTCTAGCATTTTAGGCAGCTCCAATTACCGGCTTTATTCTGTTGTGGGAATCTATATTTCTGAATATTATCACATACCATCAACATGTAGTCACACCTCCGAGACAATGTGTAAAGTCCATAAATGTGAATTGTACATGTGCACAACTAAGTTCTTGTGTTACGGCGTCTTTATGTTCACTGAAACTCCCCTTACCATTTATGCTCTGATTCGTGTGGTGCTGCCGCGCTAAATGTATTGTAGAGGCAACACGGCAGGAAACGAAGGAAGAAGACAGAGAGGTTAACCAGGAAAGCGTCTGGTTAGAACAAGAATATGGTAGAGAAGAAGGAAAGAAACGTTCCGCGCACGTTTGCTGAGGCGCAAGAGACAGACGGACAGACAGTGAAGTTAGCCCGTTCTTCGACCGGCAGGCTACCTGTACGGGGAAAGATGTGGGAAAGGGGAATTAGAGATAAGAGAGACAATAAGCTGCACAAAGAAGGGAAAGAAAAACAAGCAAAAACAAAAAAGGGTCGTATATGACACTACTGAAAGTCTGTCTCTAAGCCCGGTTTAAAGGGGCCCTGCAACACTTTTTGAGCATGCTCAGAAAACGCTGCCGATCGGTAGTCCAGGCTCTCGAGAACACGCGAGCCAAATATTATAGCGCAGCACGCGGCGTGGAATTCACAATAAATTCTCAAAGTCAGCTAAAAATTTCTTTCTCTTCTCTCGAGAAATGACCTTGCATACTCAAAAATCACTCATCACCGACATTGTATCAGCCATTGGCTGATTTGAGCATGGCGCGCTCGGTAGTTACAGAGGCCGCCGCGGGAGGCCGCGACTTGTCCACGCGTGCGCGCGCGATCGCAATGAAAATTCGCGTATTCGAAGAAAAGAAAAAGAAAAAGCGCTCAAGATCACGAGGCGCGCGTGACGTATTTTCTTTTCCCGTGCCATCCCTCCCTGCTTAGCTTCCAGCGCTTTCGTCGGGACGAGAGAAGAGAGAATGCAATTGCAGCGTGCGAGAAATCTTTTTAACTCCACTCATACTGGACGGATTCCAAAAATTTTTGCGGCGGTGAATTCGAGAGGCAATAAGCTCCTTTAGTGAATCCATTCCATGGCTACTTGGAAGAGTGTTGCAGGGCCCCTTTAAAAGGCGCCTTCTGTGCACAGGACGCCTTCTGTCACAATGGTGCCTGGACTGCAACTTGTTAAGGAAAGACTGTCCCTCTAATTCAAGGCGAATTAATACCGAAGCGATATGTCTGTCTACCCTGCTTTCGTTCAAGTGCTTCTGGTATTTGAAAGTGACCACAATCATGATCCTGTGTCACTGCAGCCGCTAAAGTATTGCGAATGTCACATCAAGACACGCATTTTGCGCCTGTCCAGCGTCAGACACGGGAGCGCCAGACGTTGATTTCCCCGATCGCACGATTTCATGGTAAACCATTGCACGATGAGGTTGTGTTAGGTCCTTGGCTCGACGTAAACAGCGCAAAGTGGTTATAGGAGTAATCGTAGCTTTCTCACAAGTCATTGGACTGGATGCACATCTTTAGATTTGTCCAAGCGTATCGCGACTATATTCTCATCTCTCAAACTTACCATCGTCATTTATAACTCATTTGCTCCCCTGTCCCCCTTCCCCAGTGTAGAGTAGCAGACCAGAACAACCTATAGCTCAGGCTGACCTCTCCCTACCTTTCTGTAAATAGGTTCTCTCTCTACCTTCGTAAGTAAGCGAATCACATAAAAGAGTAGCCTTTCTGTGCTCCTTGAGGCCTTGCTCCATAACTGCTGTTGACAATGCCGTTTCTGACGTGTTCACCATTGCTTTTTTTTTTTTTTTTGACAGCATCTCCAGGCTGGTTCAGAGTGGTATTGTGTACCACTACCACAACGCCAAGCTGGTGCCTGTGGGACAGTGTTGTCGGGGCGAGAGCCGCACGCAGTTGAACTTCTTCGACATGGTGTCGGTGTTCTACCTGTACGCCATCTGTTGCCTGATGAGCACACTTGTAATCGTAGCGGAGCTAACTATTGGAAGGCGTTCAAAATACACCCGTCGCACTTAAACTGGCACTGAAGGAGCACAGATGAGGCGGAACCAACTAAAATCGTTGCCTGCTACGTATATACCAGAGCATGTCGACGCACGCAACACAGGCTAACGTAGGCTGTCGCCTAGAAAGTTGGTACCTACCGAAAACAATATGCATTCTAGTACCACGAGTGTGCAATTTCAGTTTTTTTTCCGTGAACAGTGCTAGACAAAACCCTGACGATAATAGTCAATCCAACTACATTTGATCATTCGTTATTTCACAAAACATGTCCAACGTTATCGATAAAATTAAACGGACCAACAACCAATTTTTATGATACCTGTTTTCGTTTGTGCAACGGAAAGCTTACCAGTCGGGGTGTGTCTAATCACGAATTAGTCACACGGAAAACGCCGTGAAACATTTATAATGGAATTTTTTTTTGACCTGCGGCGACTATGAAATCGTATTTACAAGCTAAAGATGCCGCAATGAGAGGGACATGAGCAAGACAGTGGTTCGTGTTGCTGCGCATGCGCGGTGGCTGCACACGTACCCTAGCGGCCGTGAAGGCAGCGCCGCGTCTCAGCGTCAATTCGTTTTACCTTGTAAGCAGCACAGAATAGAGCTGCGATAAATAATAGTATAGATACTCTAGTTTTGAGCACTAATTGTGGTGCGCATAAAGCGTCAGGCGATGTACAGCAAACAGAACGACTCCAAAATGCAGCATGAAGGCTCTTCCGTTGGTTGCGCGACTTACCGTTTTTTTTTCTTTTTTTTTACATTTAAATTCAATTCAAAATTATAAATCCTGTTGAAATCGCGGAATGGGTGCTTTGATTTGTCACTAAAATTCGCGGTTTTTTCATGAGCGCCAGGATCTAATCATACGTTCTGGCCAGTTGTCGGTCCCTTTAAATGAATAAAACATGAGAGTATACACATTGGCCACCAGTATAGCCGCTAGCAAACAGCAATGTCCACACTGTGTGGACGCAAAGAAGTATGCGAGCACATTAATGAAAATAACAATTTAGCACGTAGGCAATGAGAAAGGAATAATGAAGCTCCTTATTACACTTCGCGACGGGTTGGTCCATCGTACAGATGAAGAAGCTTGCTTGTTATTGCACGATACCTTGTGTAATAAAGAACCATTTCCTCTCCGCTTTTCAGCTTGTAAAGTTTAACTGCGCACCTGTCATGAAGGAAGAGAGGGTAGAAGAGTGCAGGAGGAAATGTCGGGAGGATAACCAATGCCATCACTTACCGAAGGTGGTGTCATTTGACAAATTTTGCCCGGTTACCTATATATGGTCACCTATATATGAGGTACTTACCTACGGAGCAGAAACCTGGAGACTTACAAAGAGGGTTCAACCTAAATTGGAGGACGACGCAGCGAGCGACGGAAATGAAAATGATAGGTGTAACCTTAAGAGACAGGAAGAGAGCAGTGTGGGTCAGGGAACAACCAGGGGTTAAGGATATCACAGTTGAAATCAAGAAGAAATGGACATGGGCCGGGCAGGTAGCACGTCTGCAGGATAACCGCTGGTCAGTAAGGGTAACTGACTGGATTCCAAGAGAAGGCCAACGCGTGAGGGGGGAGACAGAAAATTAGGTGGGCAGATGAGATTAAGAAGCTCGCAGGTATAACGTGGCAGCAGAAAGCACATGACCGGGCTGATTGGCCGGACATGGGAGAGGCCTTTGCCCTGCAGTGGGCGTAGTCAGGCTGATGATGATGAGGATGATGATGATAATGCACAGGAGACAACTATACGAGTGTTATTCGTGGCCCAACTCAATTGAAGCACCCCACAAAAAAAAAAAAAAAAAAAAAAAAAAAAAAAAAAAAAAAAAAAAAAACGAAACAGGTCTCTGTTACTTCATGCATTGTCACAAGTGCTCGTACTGTCCAGCGCCGCTACTTAATGGCGCTAGCACCTAGCAACATTATGTATCTCGAAAAGCACAGCGGTATTGTTGAAACAATTGACTCACTGAAGGTGTATGGTGAACAAGCCGGTCCTAGTGGATTGTGTGTGTGCAGTGAGGTTATGGCAGTCGAGGACCAAGAGTTAACCTAAACTTAACCCAAACGAACCGAAAGTTCACCATACCCCTGGGCTAGCGCCGTTAAGCTTGGACAATTAAATGGAACACTAAGGTCGTCTAGAAGAACTTGTTCATGAGCGAGTTGGTGCCTAAGTTTGCTAAACATGTTATTTCTGGCGCAATGATTCAAACACGAAAAAAATAACAGAGAAGAGGCATTTAAAACACTGTGCCAGAGATAACAAGTTTAGCAAACATTAAAGGGGCCCTGCAACACTTTTTCAGTATGGTCAGAAAACGCTGCCGATCGCCTGTCGATGTTCCTGAGAACACAGAGCCAAACTTTAAAGCGCAGCACGTGGTCTGAAATTTACCATTAACTCTCAACGTCAGCTAGAAATCGTTCCCTCTTAAATGACGCCATATACCCAAATGACCGCGTCATATAACCAAATTTCAAGCCATTGGCTGATTTGAGCATCGTGTGCTGCATAGTTATGGTGGTCGCCGCGGGATGCCGCCACATGCCCGCGCGCGCGCTCGCGATCACACTAAGTAAGCCACGCGTTCGAAGAAAAAAAAAAACGAAAAAGCGCTCAAGGTCATGACGCTCGTGTTTCGTAACTTCTTCACCCGTGCAATCCCTCCGCTTAGCATCCAGCGCACTCGTGAGGACGAGAGAAGAGAGAAAGCAATTAAAGCGTACGACATATCTCTAATTCCGCTCGTACTTGATGGATTCTAAATTTTTCGCGGCGGTCGATTTGTCAGGCGATAAGCTCTTTTAATGAAGCCATTCGATGGTTACATGGAAAAATGCTGCAGGGCCCTTTTAAGGTCACCTAATGTTTTTATCGATGCTTTCATCGATGCTAATGCCTTTTCAGGCTTCTTCGCGCTTCAACAGTCGTCGGAGCGACCGTCCGCCCACGTTAATGGAATCAGCCGGTCGTATGCGGTGGATGGTAAGACTATAGCACAGAGTCGAGTTTAACGCCTTGCTACACAATATCGAATCTAAAAGCCCATTAACGGCTTTAGTGGCTATGTGCTCACTAGGCCGCCCAACCACTGAGATCAAGTTTCCAGTGCACTTGTGGCGCTGGCCGGCCTCGCCAAAAATACCTTTGTGCTTGGGGCGACGCCTCTTCAACGCTTAGTTTGTCGGTGTATGCGAGCCCACGTACGCACGCCTACGCACGCCTATACGCAAGGTGGTGACGTACTTGTGATACGTAGGCTCCCTTTGTAGCTAATGCCGCGTAACGGTGCCGGCACCCGAAGTGACTAACAAAGCATAATATCCCACTGACGGCGTTCGCTGGTGCATGAGTGCTGTCAGTGCCTGCCGGGAGAATTTATAGGAAACTTGTTTATTACGGTTGGAACTTCACTATTCTTCAGCGAATCTCGCAAAATACCTCTACGGCCGCTACATATTAAATGTAGCGGAAGTGATACTTGTTTTTGGGAACAGTATGTCATTCGAAGCGACGATATCAAAGATTAGCGCAGCCTATATTGAGACATGTCAGGCTCACAGCAGATTTGGTGGGCACGTTTCAGCTGTTCTTGTTAACCATGTGTACAGAATGCTTGGGCGGTCATTGAGTACGTGCCGGTTCATGGTGATGATAATTTTTTTCTGCGACACATGGCAAACCTCGACCATAACAGTTCGGCAGGAAATTCCTATAGCGGGTATGTGCCACAGAAATTGGGCAAGTCCCACTCGCTTCCGCTTCTGTTCTTAACATTCTGTACAGATTGCTTGGGTGGTGATTGAGCGCATGGCGGTTCACGATAACAATAATTTTCCATCTACGACACGCGGCGAGCTTCGACCGTAACAGCTCTGCTGTAATAATAGTCCGACAACCGAGGGTGAATGGTAGCGATACGCAGGTCGGATAGCTTTAACGTACATACGTTGCATGTAAATAGTGCTGGGGTATTGAGAACATACGCTATTTTAACGCGAGAGCCCTCTTGTGCTTTTTGAGGACGACGGGCTTGTGTGAACGCCTCTAACTTGCGGTGCAGTTCCACACACTGCACTGAATTTCACTGCCTCTCTCTTTTCCTTCTCTTCCCTCCTCTCTCTCATCTTTCTATTCCCCTTCCCTAATCCCCCAGTGTAGGGTAGCCAACCGGAAGTATATCTGGTTAACCTCCCTGCCTTCTCCCTTTCTGTTTGCTTCCTCCTTAACGCGAGAGCATTAAAGAGATCGTTTCGCAGTAATTTCGGTGTCGGCGTAGGTGTCGGCGTCGTTGGTTTTGAGCGAAAAATCATCTGTCCGTGACTAAAAAATCGATAAAGATGCAAATAAAACAAATAATAACAATTTCCGGGTTTGAGTGAGGATCGAACCCAGGCCGTCTGCTAGGCAAGCAGGTATTCTACCACAAAGCTACGAGATTTGCTGAAGCTGCTTTGAAAAAAAAAAAAAAAAACACTATATGAATGTCAAGTAGTGGAAGGAGTCTCCTTAACGCATCATATATTGCGTGCCAGAAGCGTAGAATCGCACCAGGCGTCAAAACATGTGAATTGAGCAACGAGTGGGTGTTTTAAACGCCCACACATTGCAAAGCGCTCGGACATATTTAAACATCATCCGCAACAGAACCAGTGAACAGCTGCGTAGATTCGATCGGGAGCTTTTAATTGAAGCGCTCTTGTTCGGCTCACACCGTGAACGTGCACAAAAATCCCCCCAGTGTAGGGTAGCCAACCGGAAGGCTTTATGGTTCTGATATCTGACTATTTTTGAAGTTGCCGAGTTGTATTTATCATACCTTATCATTATTCCGCTTTTTCGTTCTATCATATTTGTTGTTACTTCATTACATTATTAATTTCTATTTTGTTTTTCACTTCTATATCTTTTCCGGAATCACAAAGCGAATTAATAGGCCAAAGATATGAATCGGAAATCAACACAGATCACCGAAGTAGACAGTGGATGCGAACGTATACCATGAGAACAAAAGTATGTAAGTGGAAGTCAGCTGTGTTAGACCGAAGGAACGGTGTGGATCCTGTTGTGTGTGATTTCTTTATGTTTTGTTTGTCCGTTTCTCTCGCTTCTCTTGATACTTACCTGGGCAACAAATCGACATCGTCATACGCCATTACAAAATTGTGGTGGAAGCGGCCCATGAAGGCATTCGTTTTCAAAATACCGCTGCAAAAGGCAAGGATACTTTCGCGTTACTTTATATTACGGCGCTAGCGCCTAGCTACGTGATGTTTTTCAAGGAGCACACCGGAATTCGCCCCCCAGCAGACCGGTAGTTGAGTGTTGGCTCGAATGTTATGAAACCACAATTAAAAGAAGAAAACTCTTATTAAAAGGAGGCATTGGTTCAAGTTAAGAGTTGTGTAAGATACCCATGACATTGGAGCGTACGTTTACAAATTATAAGTGCCAAATAACTGTCAGGATAATTATAAAAAGTGAACTGAATGAGATCAATGAGGAGCAGGCTGCTGTCTTGTGGGTTTGTGCCTGGCGCATACCCACTACAGAATAGCCTTTTTACGCTTATTACTTGACTCTCTTAAGTAGGCGACGGAGAACAATAGTGTTTAATGCTTTTCGCTCTATTCCAGGGGTGCCAACTTGAGGGAAACTTCGCAGACTAAGGCAATTTTAGGTCTTTGTGGGAACAAGGGAAATTTTGCCATTTCGAGAGACAGTACGATTGGGCGTGTTGGTACAACGTGATAAAGAGCGCTTAACAGCGCAAACGACAGGAGGGGATAGAACTGAAGAGACAGAGCGCTGAAAGCGCTCTGTCTCTTCTTTTAAATGCGAATGCATTTCTTAGTGGCGCTATGTCAGGCGGCGTTGTCCGGCGTTGTCCGCGGAGGAGGAGGAGGAGGATGATAGGTTGAGGAGGTGTCCGCGCGCCGGCAGGTGTTATCTCTCCGCTCTCACTCCCTCTCCCATAGCAACAGCTGCGGGCGCGCGCGCTTATCCTCGCCCCTAGCAACCGGAGCATGTGGTGCGAGAGAGTATAGGAGAGGGTAGGTGCAGTTCTTCGCCGCTCCTTCTCTCGCCGTTCGCTCTCTCTCCTCCCTGCGCCCCACTCTCGCGTCCGCTCGCGCCTGACTCTCGACCGTTCGCTGGCTGGGCGCCTCTCAAGGCGATGGCAGAAGTCGGTGTCGGCGCAAGAAATGCATTCGCATTTCCTCACGATTCCTTTCGGGGAGGTGGGGGGCATTTTTTTTATCTCCTCCTGTCGTTTGTGCTGTTAAGCACTCTTTGCCATTTTGAGGGAAATTTAGCATGTTCCTATACTGCTTTGATTTTCGAAATCTCTACATTTTCATGGCAACCTGTTGCGCTTACATGGATACTATTACTCTTTCTTTTTCGATTTTTTCTTCGATATTGACTGCGATCATTGGTTTTCTGAATATTTAGATGCACTCCCGTCATCCCAGTGTGTGCGTAGGCGGATGATGGTTCGTTGTGTTGCGCTATGAAATGTACACAATTACCCGTCACTACACATTCGCATTTAACGCTTACCCTTCGTCTCTATATTAGATGCTTTAGCTAGCACTACTGATTTACCGCACGTAAAATACAGTAATAACGTCCTTATCGGGGAAAAGTGTGACATCCGCTTTCATTGGCGACACCATGATCGGCTATTAGACACGTGTAGCGCCGCGGTGGCTCAGATGAGTCAGCAAGGATTATCTGACGCACAAATATCCTAGTTTTACGGTTTGAACGGGCAGCCTCTCCGTGAGTGAAAACTCCGTGTTGAGTACCAAAGACGGGGAAGTCGAGTATGCAGGCTATATCGTAAATGTTCAAATTTGTGAACAAGGTGGCGCAAGCTGGCACCCAATACGAAGAGCAATTCAGTACTGCTATCATTACTTCGCTTTTGTTAAAATAATGCACTGCTAAAATTATGCTGAACAAATACTTATCTTTACAAATAATACTTATACAACCGAAGTACTGATGACCCAAAGAATCATGAATCATTTCAATTATTTTACGTAAGTGAGATAAATTATGTTAGAAAAAGGGGTATTTCAGCTGTCTGGGAGAGAAATTTTGTATTCTCGGGTTGGCAGCCCTGCTCTATTCACTTTATATTCGACAGTGTGGCCAATCCTCCTCGTGGGTATGAGCCAGTTTCCCCTGGGTGACAAAACAAAAATTGAGGGACCCTTAACCTTCGCCTTTAAGAGTTGAACGCGATAGCGATATCCTGTCCCGAGTGCCTACTTCAACCACTTAGTGCATACTTGCGATGCACCCACTACGTGGTGTTAAGGGAATACGCGCAGTAAGGTGTGTACCGTTTGTAATGGGTGGCCGGCTTTAAACTACGAAATCGTTATGATAGCCACATATTCTGACACTCGATGGCAATGTACGCTTGTACCACGCAATATTCCTGAGATATTACATGTTATATTGCGACGACTATATAAAGGACGGTTGCGTTTGCGAAGCATGAAAGTTATTTCCACTGCATTTCCAAGCAGAGGAAGTTATTTTCACTGTATTTCCAAGCAGAGGCGTGGCTGTGTGGTAGAACACCTGCTTGCCACGCAGACGGCCCGCGTTCGATCCTGACCCGGACCCGGAATTTTTTAGGGGCGAAGCTTCTTATCCCGTGGGTCGTGCGTCCCTTGTATGTAGTAGCCACCTGCGTGATGACGATGACGCTGCCATCACGGCACACCACATGGAATGTGGTGTGCCGTGTTGACGATGACGATCGCGATGCCATACAACACATGGCATCGTGATATGGTCTCACATGCACATCGTTTGACCACATGCAACCAACCACCATCACGTCTTTGCCGCGGGTCGTGCGTCCCTTGTAGTTTGTAGTACGTAGTAGCCACCTGCGTAACCAGCAGTATCTCCCTGTGTGATGACGATGACGCTGCCATCACGGCACACCACATGGAATGTACCCACTATGCGTCATAATGATGGCGCTGATGACGATGACGATCGCGATGCCATACAACACATGGCATCGCGATATGGTCTCACATGCATATCGTTTGACCACATGCAACCAACCACCATGGAATGTACCCACTATGCGTCATAACGATGACGCTGATGACGATGACGACCGCGATGCCATACAATACATGGCATCGCGATATGGTCTCCCATGCATATCGTTTGACCACATGCAACCAACCACCATCACGTCTTCGATGATGTACCTCCGGAGCTTCGCCCACTCATCATTATTCACTCCGCGTATATGCCGTGATTTTTTAGATGCGAAGCATCTTATGCTCGGGGCTCTGTCCGTCCCTCCCCCGTCCCCCCGTCCCGCGTCCCGCGTCCGGCCACTTTCATGAAGTAGGGAAGCACCCATTAGGTGAACCAGAACACTGTAGTAATATGAAGGCCGTCAACCCTATCACAGTCGTGAGAGTCATGGCCGAGAGCACAGAGAGGCTGCTTAGCAATGCTAGGCAGGTGGTGTCTGTCGCCCAGGTTGACCCCATTCCTTGAGTCATGGCCGAGAGCACAGAGAGGCTGCTTAGCAATGGCTAGGCAGGTGGTGTCTGTCGCCCAGGTTGACCCCATTCCTAGATCTTGCTTGCATGTGTTTGGAGGGGGGCTTAGTCCGTCCCACACCACCACACCGCATGCACGTCCCCTCTCTCTCCTACGCTCACCCCCTTTCTATCCTCTACTCTACGAAGCGGCCCCCCGCGTCCCCTCCCCCTATCCTCTGCTACGCTCACCCTTTTTCTCTACTCTAGCAATCATCCACTCAACGGAGCAGCTCCGGCGTCCCACAGCGCATGTGCGTCCTCTCCCCCTCTCTCTTCTAGGTATCCTCTACTCTACGGAGCCGCTCCGGTGTCCCACATCCCCACAGTGTTGTGTAGTGTTTATTTCGGTTTCGGTTTGCTTTGCATTTGCGCATGCCAGGGGGCGCCACTCTGCATGCGTGTGCTGTACCGCGCCGCTAGGCGCATGCTGGCGCTCTGTAAATAAATCAGTGTGTGACGAGCATCCGTCTCGAGCAGACGTTTTCTTTTTTCGGCGCTTCGCGCCAACCCCGTTGTGTCGGGCTAGCCGGCGTCCCGCCGGCCGCGTCGGTTCCGCGTGCCCGCTGTCCGTGCCGTTCGTCTTCTGCTGCGTCTTCGGCGCCGCTAGCAACGACACGACAAATGGCGACGAGGACTTGGACATGTAAGAACCCCATTTGAGTCTCTACGCTCGTCTTTCTTCCGCTTAAACCTACTTGCCTTTGTCTGCACCACTAGGCCTACTTGCCTTTCCATTCCTACCTTGCAGCATGAACGCGACCTCGCGTCGCTTGCTTTCCTCGAGCCTGCACTGCTATTTCTCCTGCTGAAAAGCTTTCATTGGCGTCATTTTTTCTTCCGGCCTTGCACTGCTTTCCTGATGGCGTCTCCGATTCCCCCGCCTTTATTTCTTTCTTCGCCCGGGGACCCTCCAATCCCGTGGGCTGATTGGAAGTTAATGTTCCAGGTGTACGCCGACGCTGCCGGGGAGGACGCCGCCAAGCCCGAACGTCGCAAGGCTCTTCTCTTGAATGCATTAGGTTACGCCGGTCTAAAACTTTATCAGACACTGAGTTCCGCCAACGCGTCAGGGACGCCGGCGTCGGTTGATGTATTTCAAGCTGCAGTCGCATTGTTCGACGACCATTTCAAAGATGCGTCCTGCGATTATGTCGCGCGTCTCCGCTTCCAAGAGCGTCGACAGCTTCCCGGCGAGCCCGTTGTAGACTTCATCGCCAGTCTCCGGTCGCTAGCCGCGTCCTGCGGGTTCGGCGCGCTCGAAAATGACATGATCAGGCAGCAACTCTTTATTGGCGTCGCTTCACAAAATGTCCGTTGCCGGCTCCTTCAAAAAGGTTCGTCCATTACACTTGCAGAAGCTCTCTCGATTGCACGAGAGGATGAACTTGTACGCGTGCAGTTAGAGCAGTTCGCTCCGCATTCGGTGCAGCAACTTTCCACTACGGGGCCTCATGGCGCCCATTCGTTTCGCGGGTCACGCCAACATGGCGGCCCTCCTTCTTCGTCTCGGCGAGAAGGCCAAGATGGCTGCCCTTCTTCCCAGCATCAACGCGGCGGCCAACATGGCCGTCCGCCTTCACAGTCCTTCCGCGGCGCGCAATATGGCCGCCCTTCCGCTTCACGGGGGCGAGGAAGCCGCCAAAATGGCGCGTCCGCGCCTTCGACGTCGGCTTTTCAAAGCCAGCAGCGAGCTTCAAGCTCTTTCGAACATTTGTCTGCGCAGTCGCCTGCCTTTTGCTTCCGTTGTGGCTCAGTTCGCCACTTGGCGAATTTCGCTCAGTGTCCGGCTCGGAACCGAACTTGTCTCGCGTGCGGTAAACGCGGACATTATCAAGCCGTATGCAATTCGGCCTCACGTCAAGACGCAGCCGATTCGCCGACTTCGTGTAACGGCCAAACAAATACAGTCACCGTCCTAAATGTGGCTGATTGCCACACAACGTCTGAGCCGACCATTGTCGCAACAGTGGGCGATGTTTCCCTCACTTTTCTCGTGGACACTGGTGCGTCCGTCTCGTTAATTGGCGCCGCCGACTTTTATCGTCATTTTTCAGGCGTTAGGCTTTCCCCTTCGCACATCGTTCTGCAAACGTATTCCAAAGGAACGATTGAGAATTTGGGATCTTTCACAAAGCAAGTCAGGTATTGCAGTCGTACTGCTTCCGTCACTTTCTACGTCACTGCAAATGGCAGCTCCTTACTAGGTCGTGATGCTATACAGGCATTATCCATAAACATTCTCGGTGCGTCCATGACTTGTGCCCAGGTCGACGTGCAACCTGATGTTCCGGTCAACGCGCCCAAGGAATTCCGTCACCTGTTCACCCGTGAACTGGGTTGTGTGCGCGGCTTTGTGCACAAAGTGGTGCGTCGACCTGATGTGTGTCCAGTTCGTGCCAAGCTCCGACGCCTTCCTCTTCTGCTCCGAGAGCAAGTTTCTACAGAACTGTCCCGGCTTCAAGCCCAAGGAATCATCGAACCTGTTTCCGCTTCCGACTGGGTCTCTCCACTCGTCGTAGTAAAGAAAAAGGATGGCTCCCTTCGCCTGTGCGTGGACTTACGTGAACCGAACAAGGCCATCATCATCGACGGGTTTCCTCTTCCCCACATTGAAGAGCTTCTTCATCAACTCTCAGGAGCGGTATGCTTTTCAAAGTTGGACCTCGCGTCCGCTTATCATCAGGTAGAACTTTCCGAATGCAGTAGGGACTTAACTACATTTATATCGCACGAAGGCTTGTTCCGTTTTCGCCGCGTGTGCTTTGGGCTCGCATCTGCCCCTGCTACCTTTCAGAAAATGATGGCGCTCATTCTTAAAGGTTGTAATGGAGTGTTATGTTACCTTGATGACATTTTGGTTTGGGGACGTACTCGCGAAGAGCACGATGCCAACTTACAAACTGTCTTAAATCGCATCAGTGAATCTGGTATGAAACTTAATAATAAGTGCATTTTTTCTGTGAGTGAATTGCAATTTTTGGGTCATAATGTCAGCTCTCGTGGGTTAACACCTGTTGAATCTAAAGTCCAAGCCATTGTTAATGCACCACGACCTACTGATGCTAAAACTTTACAGTCTTTCTTGGGCCTTGTTGGCTATTATGCCAAATTTGTGTCTCACTATGCTGATGTTGTTGAACCCCTGCGCACCCTACTTCGGCAAGGGCAACATTTCAACTGGTCAGCTGATGCTGAACAGAGTTTCATTCGCATCAAGTCAATCCTGGCCTCAAAGCCAGCAGTTAGTATTTTCAATGAAAAACTGCCCATTGTCATCACTACTGATGCATCCGATGTGGGACTGGGCGCAGTATTTCAACAGCAGCAAGGTGATCAGCTGATCACCATTGCTTTCGCATCCCGTACATTGTCCCCTGCTGAGCGCAGGTATTCAGTGGGAGAGCGTGAAGCTCTCGCCTGCCTTTTCGCCTGTGAAAAGTGGCATGTTTATTTGTGGGGACGGCATTTTACTTTGCGTACGGATCATCAGGCACTAGTTGCCTTGCTTTCTGCAGGATCTGAGGGCCGTCGCCCCATAAGAATTTCTCGATGGTGTTCCAAACTGATGTACTACAATTTCAGTATGCAGTATTGTAAAGGTGCAAATAATGTGATTGCTGATGCTCTGTCGCGCCTGCCTCTTCAGATACCAGTTACTGAAGAGCAGGATGAAAAAATTGTTTCTTTAGTTACTTCATGTATTACTAAGGCAGAACTTCAGGCAGCAACTGCTGCAGATCAAACATTGTCTCCAGTTCTTAAATATTTGCATGAGGGATGGCCTCCCAAAAGTGCTCTTTCCAGTGAATTCTTGCCTTACCTTGCAGTCCGACAGGACCTGTCTTGTGTTGAGAACTTGCTTTTCCGCGATGAACGCGTAATTCCCCCAGCTTCTTTCCGTCATAAACTTATTCAGCTGGCACATGAGTCTCATCCGGGCATAGTCCGCACAAAACAGAACCTGCGGGAAAGGTATTGGTGGCCCGCCTTAGACAAACAGGTCGAGCATGCCGTGTACAACTGTCACATATGTCAGGCGGCAGATAAGTCTGCCAAACCTTCATTCGCTCCATTGCAGCCTGTTCCGTGGCCTGATCGGCCTTGGCAAAAGCTTGGTATGGACATCATTGGTCCTTTGCACAATGTTCCGCAAAATGCGAGGTTCATTATTTCTCTCATTGACTACCACTCCAAGTGGCCTGAAATCTGTTACACGCATACTGTAACTTCTGAAGTTATAATTGAGTTTCTGTCTTCCATTTTTAGCAGAGAAGGTTTTCCTGATGCTATAGTAACGGACAATGGTCCGCAGTTTCAGTCTCTCCAGTTCGAGACTTTTCTTTCGCAACGTCGCATTCAGCATTTGAATTCATCTGTCTTCTACCCGCAATCGAATGGACAAATCGAGCGATTCAATCGCGTTCTGAAGGAACACATTCAGATTTCACAATTGGAACAGCGTCCCCTCAAGCAAGTCTTGACTGAATGCTTAGCTTCGTACAGGTTTTCGCCGCAGGGCACCACAGGAGTGTCTCCTGCTCAACTTCTTCATGGTAGGCAACCTCGAGTTGCTCTCGACATAGTATCCTTACATAGAAACACCTCAGTTCCTCCGAGTCAGCAACTTCGTACCAGAATCTTTTCCCGTCAACAGGCAATGAAGCAGTATGTCGACAATCGTCGTGGAGCTAAGCCTTCCAAAGTTCGAGTCGGTGACACAGTCAAGGTTCGTGTCCCAGGAAAACGTCCCAAGTATCGAGGCCAGTACAAAGTCTTAGAACAAGTTACTCCAACTTCCTTTCGGTTGAGTGATGGCAACATATGGAACTCTTCTCGCATCGTCATCTGTCATACGGATTCGGCTTCAACGCCTAAAACTTCGGCCCATCACTCTTCCACATCTTCCCCATATACATCGGATTTTTACATGTGGTCTCAATGTTCGAACACTTCTTCTGCAGGGGGGGGAGGACTTACCAGCTGGTGTGGCTGGTCAATCTACACCACATGAACTTTCTCAAGCGGCTGAGTCCGCAGAATCGGACATGGGTCCGACAAGTGTCGCTGCAGCTGAGGCTGCGAGCTCAGGTGTTGAGGCCACGAGTGTCACTGCTCCGTATGAGCCCTCACCTCTTCTTCCGACTCTTGAGGCTTTGCCTCAGAGTCCAAGTGATAATGTAGCACATTCACCTTCGTCTTCTTCTCAAAGGCGCCGCTCCAAACGGAAGCGCAACAAACCAAAGCGCTACGAAGATTTTGTAACGTAATGTGCCCAATTGTTCATTCTTACAACAATTTCTTATACTCTGTATAATTCAGGATTTTTCTTGAGTGTTCCAAATGTTCATCCCACTCAGTATATTTCTTGTACCTTGTATAATTCATTGGTAGCATTCTGAGTGCTTGAAATGTTCATGCTACTAGTAGTATCTCTTGTGGTTGTATAATTCCTTAGCAGCATTCTGGAGTGCCCGCATATGTTCATTCTTACAAGTATTATATTGTACTGGTTAGTAGTATCTCTTGTGGTTATATAATTCCTTAGCAGCATTCTGGATTGCTCGCATATGTTCATTCTTACAAGTATTATATTGTACTGGTTAGTAGTATCTCTTGTGGTTATATAATTCCTTAGCAGCATTCTGGATTGCTCGCATATGTTCATTCTTACAAGTATTATACTGTACTGGTGTAGTGCCTTAGTACCTCCTTGGACGGAGGTTCTGTGATGTATACTGCTTCAAATGTGAAGCCAAAGGAACTGTCTCACTTACTGTATCCTTGCATAATGGTTGTATAAGGAACTTCTTTCCGAGAGGGGGGATGATGTTGTGTAGTGTTTATTTCGGTTTCGGTTTGCTTTGCATTTGCGCATGCCAGGGGGCGCCACTCTGCATGCGTGTGCTGTACCGCGCCGCTAGGCGCATGCTGGCGCTCTGTAAATAAATCAGTGTGTGACGAGCATCCGTCTCGAGCAGACGTTTTCTTTTTTCGGCGCTTCGCGCCAACCCCGTTGTGTCGGGCTAGCCGGCGTCCCGCCGGCCGCGTCGGTTCCGCGTGCCCGCTGTCCGTGCCGTTCGTCTTCTGCTGCGTCTTCGGCGCCGCTAGCAACGACACGACACACAGCGCATGCGCGTCCTCTCTCCTCTAGGAATCCTCTACTCTACGAAGCGGCTCCCGCGTCCCACACCCCCACAGTGCATGCACGTGCCGTCTCTCTCCTCTCCTATGGTCCCCCCCGTTCTCTCCTCTAGGCGCGCACGACAGGTGGTGTGACAGCTGCATACTCCGCTGGGGGGTGCCACGGTATACGTCCGTATAAAAATGACGGAGCGCGCGCGCCTCAT
This sequence comes from Rhipicephalus appendiculatus, assembly GCA_030522465.1. Lineage (NCBI taxonomy): Eukaryota > Metazoa > Arthropoda > Arachnida > Ixodida > Ixodidae > Rhipicephalus > Rhipicephalus appendiculatus. Next base: position 5,357 of record JALIZH010014248.1, on the reverse strand, counting down.
TCTCTCTCCTGTGCAATGCCGCGATGAGCGCCCGGGCGGCTGCCGTGAAATGAGAGCGGCGACGTTCCTCCCGCTCAAGATTATTATCTCCCCCGCTGCTTCGCATCCACACATGGTTCCCTTTAGCGGGAGATGGGGAGTTTTTTATCATTTATTTTATTTGCATCTTTCTCGACTTTTTGGTCATGGACAAGATGATGATTTTTCGCTCACAACCAACGACGCCGACACCGACACCGACGCCGACGCCGGAATTTCTGCGAAACGAGCTCTTTAACGCTATCGCGTTAAAACAAGCCGTTCTCAGGGAATTGCGTGTGTGCACTAAAGCGATGCAAGTCGAACAAGTACGCCCTCGCAGTCGTAGGGGCGGCCGCGGGTCAAGGCCTTCTGACATGCGCCACGGCTCGAGCCGTGCTCGAGCTATTAAAACTAAGGATATCCTGGGACAATCGTCGCTTATTCTTACAGATTCCAAGGTCGCATGTACTGTTTCTCGCCGGAAGACTACCACACAACATTATTCGCCTATTAGGACCTGACCTAATGCAGGACCATGCGATTCTGGTACCGGGTCACGCAGGACTCGATGGCGATGAGAGAGCGGACGGCGCAGCTCCAACCAACCGAGTGCCCGACCTCTCCAACGAAAGCCCTTTCTTACAGTGAGACATCTTTGAGCACTAAAAGCTTGAGCGACGAAAGTACAGTCCACCACTACTCTATCCGGGCGGGACTCCTATGACATGGCGCCGTATACAAACACACACATATCCCAACCTTTTTTTGCAACATGCCATTCACTAGCAAATATTTAGCACAGAGTGACTCAAGGACGAGAAGGGAGGACACAACACGTGCGCTAGAGCACATGTGTCCTCCCTTCTCGTCCTTGTGTCACCTTGCGCTAATATTTCCTAATGTCTTATCAACAAGGCCGAATTTCTCCCCTTATGCCATTCACCCCACAATGTACAGCGATAGCTGTCCGTGGTGCGGAGACAGGCCGACCCTCGCCCACATAACGTGGGATTGCCAGAACAGGCCAACCGAAATTAACTCGCCGCAAATAGCCGGCAAAATTTCAGGAAGGGAGCAGTGGGAGACTTTGCTCGCCCGCGAGCATCTGGGGGTGCAACTAGTACTCCTTGACCAGGCGCTGCGGGCCGCTCAAACCAGTGGATTCCTGGAATAGGAGCCCCACCCACCCGCTCCCCGTACTTTCTTTCTTTCAGATGAAAGTTTTGATATATATATATGTAATGACAAAGAAATACACCGATGTTCGGGCGCGCGGGCAGCTGGGGCGAGCGCGAAGAAGAGAAAGACGAGGCAGATAAAGAACAGCCGGCCTGTAGCAAGGGTGTTGTGTCTTGTCTGTTCCTTTTACAATGGCGCAGTCTACGACTAGCGAACCGTAAGTGCGTCCTCGAGGCTCATCGGCGCTGCGGATCTTCCATCCAAGGAACGCCCACAGTCATGCAGCCCGTGTCCCTCCGACTACCGGAAGCACCTGTGCAGCCACTCAAGGACGGCGTCCAGGCCTCCTCGGTGGCCCAAGGGCGGGCATATCGCGGCGCCGCCAAGACAGCACATGGCCTCCTCTCGCCCGGGGACGCTGTTCAAGCTTCCCGTGGGGACAACATCTCACTCAGGATTTCACCGGCACCTGAGCTGCCGAGGGGAGATGTTCAAGCTCCCACTGACAAGGATCCCGCCGCAGTAAGCATAGTGACCACCTCCTACTCCTCGGCGACTCGACAATGCTCTCACGGCGCTTCCATTCCTTGTGTCGACCACGCTTCCCTGATTCATGACATCGCCGCGCTGATTGCTTCGACGAATACATATTACGCGGCCTCCGTCAATGGCTCTTCAGGCGACTCACCCGAAGAAGCGGCGAGGATAATCCGCGAAGCCGCGCGCTTTTCCCAAGAACTTCGCAGCTTCGCGCCTTCTAACTGCGGGATCTCAACCGCCGCCGCGGCATCCTTGCTTGCCGACGAGCTAGACCGCCTCGCCGCGAGAATCGCCGGATCCTCGCAGACCACATCACCATCAGCGGCTGCAGGGGAAATACCGGAGTTCCGAGGTTTCCGGGATGACGTCTACGGGTGGATCGATACCATCAACTCGCTCGGAAACCGCCATTCCTGGACAGACCAGCAGAAATGGTGGGTGGCCATAGACCACCTTCGCGATGCTGCCAAAGCATGGCACGCTTACGAAGGCGTCAGGCAGCGGTCCTGGTCGGAATGGTGCGCGAAGTTGACCAGCCTCTTTCGCCCACTTTTCCAAGCCTGCGACCCCCCGCCTGCCAGCGGAGTCTCTACCACGCATGTCATTTGCGAACCGCACTACTTTGAAGCAGCATCTCGGGCTTCCACCAATCTGCCCGCCGTCGGAGATCGATCTCATGAGGGACACCGCCTTCATGGTCCATCGATGCCCTCGAGACCCAAGACAGAAAGCTTCCCTGCCTGCCCTACAAAAGATGTTGGATACAGATGCTGCACTCCGCTGCTCGTCTCAGTCACTGCACCGGCATCCGACGCCACATCACAGAGGGAAGCCGAGAGCACTACTCGGCCAGAGCAGGCGCAGCTGCCAGTTCCTGTCGTGCTCGGCGCGCCTCCAGTGGAGGCACCAAAGGAACCTGTGGCTTCCATCCCTGTGCTCGCCGACAAACTGGAGCCGCTTCTGCAGCTTGGAGAGCCGTCTCCAGAGCAGTCGATGGCACAATATCACGTTTCGCTGACACCACGCAGAAGACCACACTTAGCTGTCCCAAGGCCACGACGGATTCATTTGTCTGACGAAGCTCCCGATATTCCTTCTCCCGTTTTTCACAATGATGCTGATGTGACTGAATTCCCCGAAAGAAGTGGAAAAGAAGTACCAAGAAGTCATGCAGACATCGACGGCGCCTCGAATGCTGCTCCCTCTGAGCATGCCGCCTTCACTTCTACCTCCGCGACACAGCCAAAGCCGACCGCCAGAAGCATGTTTTCCAGCTCATACGTCGCAGCGTGGCCGAGAACTACCACTGCGAGTCAGCCAGGGTCGCCCACCAGACCCCATTACCGCAGTTCCACCAGCCAAGTCGCAGCCTGGCCAGGACAGACCACTGCGATGCAGCCAAAGCCGCCCACCAGAGAGACTGTCGGCAGCTCCGCGCGCTCTGCAGTCATGGCCGAGTGTAATGACAAAGAAATACACCGATGTTCGGGCGCGCGGGCAGCTGGGGCGAGCTCGAAGAAGAGAAAGACGAGGCAGATAAAGAACAGCCGGCCTGTAGCAAGGGCGTTGTGTCTTGTCTGTTCCTTTTACAATATATATATATATATATGCCAGTCGATGTCTAAAGGTGAACCTGACGCTTACCCGAATGAACGAAAAGTACACCAACGCTAGAGACTAGCGTCGTTAAAGACACCTAAATACAACATTAAGATTACCAAATGTGTTATTGCAGCTGAAATCAAACAACCATATGGAGGTCTAGCTGCACCACTTGTGTGTGCTAGTAACGGTCTTACGGAATACTTACTTCAATACAAAATTAAAAGTTTATTTCTTTCATTCACAACATTGTCGCACTCCCTCCAATATTAGCGCCATCTCGAAAAGATGGCGGCACGTGACGGTATCCCGAGAAGCAAGAGAACGCTTAGAAAATTTCGCTCAAAGCAAAATACCACTTAGAAGATTGCATATGTAGTTCTGATACCACGAATTGCAATGCCTCAGGGCAGGCTTTCGATATAAAAAAAGCGGAGAGAGCATTTAGCATTTATGACGATGTCATGACGAGACGTAGTTTGCAAACAGCAACTGGGAATGAAAGTAAAGTGCTGTCTACAAAATCCCGACGCGCGGCGAACTTGTTCCTTATCATAAAGAATATCAGGCACGACCCATGTGTTAAAACGACAATGTCAGGCACAAAGCAGCCCATCTTGAAACTAGCATACTGAGTGGCAGATTTGCTACTTCGGTCATCTCACCGGTCAATCGTGGTAATCTTCTTCCGCCACTGCTTAGCATATGTTTTCAGGGAAATCAAATAGAAGTATTTTCTAAGGTAGAGATATTTTATCCGTTCCCCTTTCAGCCGGCATTGTTGCATTAAATTCTGCTTCGAGTTCACGAGCAAGCTCGAATGAAAGGCGAGAAGAAAAAGAAGTGCAAGCATCCTAGCACCGACGTCTTTGTCAGGATCGACTTCAAGTCCTCCCGATGCCGATGAACCGCCTTCCAAATCGCAATGTCCGGAGGGCAATGCAGTGGGCCTCGTCCTCGACCTCGATGACGTCTTTCTCGGAGACCACCGACCAGTTGATCGCCTTCTGGCAGCGTAGGTTCGGGGAGGCGGCGGCCGCGTGTCCTGCCCGGAATGCGAAGTCCCACCGGGTTGCATCCGCAACGCCTACGACGACTGCACGCCAAGCTTTTCCGGTTCGTCGTCGCTCTATCGCGGCGGCGACTTCCAGTCGCTGCTGCGACCGCATCCCGAAGACTCCCACCGCGTAGAGTACGCGGCCTGGTCTTCTTCAACGCTCATCTTCGCGCTGATGGCGCTCGTGTCCGCTTTCCTGGTGGTCTCCGTGACGGTAATACTGGTGCGAGTCAAACCCATCGTGGAATCCAGGGTGCAGGCAGCGGGCGCCGCTGCAATAGTAGCGGCACCTCGAGATTTCACACTTGCTACACCGAAGTCCACAACGTCGTCTCCTTCTCGACCGATCGCCGTGCGCCTTGCGAGGATGGACGAGACCACTAGGTGGAACTATCGCTGGCCACTTGCAAAACACGCACCGCACTATCCATCCCCTCGGGCGTCCGTTACTGGAGCGGAAATCGGGGAGGAATATCGCTGGGCTCCGATGGGTGAGACACGTGCTGCGGATCTGCCCCGGGCCTCGTCGGATGGCCCGCAAACGACCTCAGCTACGGCAGCCACGTCACAACAGTCGTCGCAGGGTAGCCAAAGTTATCCGATCACGAGGATCGACGACACCTACGCCGATGAGGTTAGCACGTCTACTTTGGGAACATAGGCACAATATTACGCTAATATGACACGACGGTAAGCCGTTTCGTGCTCGAATTACTTAAGCGGCAAATTAGCAAAAAGCAATTTTATCGACGATTTCTTGAAGTAGGACCAGCTGATTTATGTGAAGGTGACGTCGCTTGAACACTTTTTATAGTTTGTTCGTAGATTCTTTACCGTTTACGGATGACGAGTTACCGAATAAATATACGTGATCGGCAACACTGGAAGCGACAGCGGATGATGCAGAGCGTAACGAGCCACACACAAAGGCTAATATTTGCGCTACTTAGTCTTTTAG